>WAAB01015852.1:0-12160 GCA_013389865.1 Piaya cayana
TCAGCTTGAACAATGTCAAATAGCGCTTGTGAATGATTTACAAAAATTACTGTTATCCATAGCCCCGGAAAAGGTGCAGACCCAACCACCATGGAAGTATTTGGGTTGGAAAATATTTGACCTAAGTAATTATATTGTTGGAGGGAAAAGAATGGAAAAATGTAACATTTTTGATACAGGCATCTCCACAAATTGTAGTGTTAAAGGTGGTGGTCAAGGCTTTTAATAAATGGCCTGACCAACCTTTGAACGTTATCACTGATTCAATCTCTGTAGCAGGAATTGTACAAAGAATGGAAAGATCAATAAGCAATTATTGGAGTTATTAAAACAGCTGTTACAGTTGTTGACTCAACGAAGGGCGATGTGTTATGTATGCCATCATAGGAGTCACACCAGTTTGCCAGGATTTTGTGCAGAAGGAAATGCTAGAGCGGACAAGTTAACGCAACCTGTTTTTTTAGCATCACAACCGATGCCTGATTTGTGGAAGCAGGCACGAATTTCTCATGACTTTTTTTTTTTCAGAGACAGTTCAATTTACCTATTGCAGAGGCAAAAGCAATTGTGCAAGCCTGTCCAGATTGTCAACAAGTTACCAAAGGTCTGTCGTTCACGGTGGTCCCACAAGGATTAAAGTCATTATAATTATGGCAAGCTGATGTGACTCACATTGTGGAGTTTGTAAGACTGAAATATGTACATGTCTCTATAGACACATACTCAGTGGCAATTATATTGACCGCGCTATCAGGGGAAACATCATGCCATGTACAGACACACTTCAGACAAACTTTTGCCACTTCAGGAATTCCACATTTCATCAAGACAGATAATGGACTGGCACATGTTTCACAGAGTACACAAGCCTTTTTAAGCAAGTGGGGTGTATCACATAAAACGGGAATCCCACATTCCCCTGTGGTGCATTAACAGGCCTGGACTCAGCTTTCATTTCAAACTAAGACCAAGTTTATTGTTACAAGCTCATATTTATACCTTAGTGAAAATGTCAACAACAGTCCTGCAAGTCCTTCATAAAAATTTCCACAGCATGTTCTTCTCCTTCCAAGCTCCTCATGACCACTGCTATTGTTTTCATGCCTTCTTGGTTTTGCCTCTGATGTTGATTCTTCTCAGGCCGGAAGGTTGCTGGTTATCAAAGCTCTCTGCACTCTACCTCCAGAGGCTCAGCAGCACTCATGGTCATTTTTTGCTCAGCATGTCTTCTGACATTTCCATGCTGGCCAAGCCATTATTGCATGTACCCATCAAGTGGTAAATACATTGTTAGCAAAACAAAAATGGGGGGGAATCAGGAGAGACACCACAAAACAGATTGATGAAGGTGCAATATGTGATGATTTTTTTGCGATTAGCAGGAGATGATCAAATTGTGCCGATGTTGAAGCATATGCAAACCATGTCATCAAAAATAGAGCAAGTACATAAAAATGTGAAAGTGCTGTTGAAAATCAGAGAAGGCAATGGACAAATCCATATAAGTTATTAACATGGGGACAAGGTTATGCTTGTGTTTTAACAGATACAGGACCACTTTGGACACCAGTGATGCGGATAAAGCCCGCGTTGCTGTGTGACGACTGTGAGGCCCCAACCACGAAAGCAGCCAACAAGAATGAGGAGGATGTTAACATTATGGATGCTCTGGAGCGTGTCCAGAGAAGAGCGACAAAGCTGGTGAAGGGGCTGGAGAACAAGTCTTACGAGGAGCGGCTGAGAGAGTTGGGGTTGTTTAGCCCAGGGAAGAGGAGGCTGAGGGGAGACCTCATTGCTCTCTACAACTACCTGAAAGAAGGTTGTAGAGAGGAGGATAATGGCCTNTGGGTCTCTTCCAACCTGGTGATTCTATGATTCTTAATCCTATCGGTGGTAGTTAAAGGAGATCCCTGGGTGATAGATTCTTGAAAGAATGTGTGGATAACATTTGCAAATGTGACAGGTTTAGACTCATATTGTCTTTCTTTAGCCACTCCAGGAGATCCGTTTAGAACGTGCCTGATAGGATTACCTTTGACACAAAAGAGACTATTTAACTTTTAAGCCTTTTGTAAACAATAATTCTACCCTCACAGTATGTAATGCCACAGATGTCAGAGACTTGATACTAAGTTTAAAATACACTGGCTTGGAGACTCATGAGTTAGGACTGTTAGGATCACTGCAAAATGGGAGCCCCAGGAAGTTGGGCAGGATCTTCTAGCTACCAGTTTGTTTATCCTGAAAGCAGGTGGTATAATGCATAATGTCCGTGTGAAGGAGGAAAAGACACCATTGGAATTAATACAACTTATAGCCTGAAGAAATTACCACCTGGCATTTTCCTGATACGTGGCGATCGAACCTGGTCAGGAATTCCTTCCAGACCTAGGGGTAGACCCTGTTTTCTAGGGCGGGTAACCATGTTTATGCCATCTATGCAACAACTACTGCAGCAGCACAAAAGAAACAAAAGTCAAGCTAGACATAGCGTCACTTATGATGAAAATTGTAATAGTCAGATACAGAATTGGGATCATATTTCCCAAATTTTAGCTGCCATTTTTGCACCACAAGTAAGAGTAGCCAAAGCATTGAGTACATTAGATAAATTAAGTTGTTGGTTTGCAAAACAGGCGAATTTGACTTCAAAAGTATTGACGGCACTTACAGTAGATGTAGATTCTATAAGACATACCATGCTTCAGAATTGAGCAGTAATATTTTTTTTATTATTAGCACAAGGCCACGGATGTGAAGAGTTAGAAGGAATGTGTTGTATGAATTTGTCAGACCATTCTGAATCAATATATAATGCCATAAAGAAGCTACAAGGTATGACAAAGCAATTGATGCATGAACAAGGATTTTTTTATAATTGGCTAGCAGGGTTTGGGATAACAGGATGGGTACGAGAACTGTTGGTCAAAGGAGGAATGTTATTTTTAATTGTGTTAATTGTTTTAAGAATTATCCCTTGTGTGTTACAGTGTGTATAACATCAAGTCGATTGTATGTTCCACCTAAATGCTTTAGTTGAAAAACCAAAAGGGGTAATTATGGAGACATTTTATACGGAAGAAGGACATGATGCTGTGGGTCTTATTGACATCGAGCAACTCTGACAAGACCCTGAAACAGAGAGCTAGCTCGATGGGAAGAGGAAGCAACTGAGAGAAAAACAAAAGAAGAAAAATATCAACATGGTTAATTTTAGTGTAACTTGTTTATTAGCATGTGCATTTGTTTAGCCAATAATATGTTAGTAATAGCCTGGTGGACAAGAACCTTTAACCAATAATAAACTGTAGATAGGCGCATGGACAGATTATGCAGACTGTTGTGTAACCCAAAAGGGTATGTAAAGCGACAGCTAACACAATAAAGGGTCTTTGATCCATCAGATTGAAGTCTATGTCTCAGTCCCCTCAACATCTGATGCAGGGACTCATGTACAGTCTTTTGTTAATATTTGACAAGGAGCTACAGAACCATACATGACTTTTCTAGACAAACTACAAGAAGCCTTAAATAAGCAGGTAGACAATGTTGCCGCTAGTGAAACTTTGCTTAAACAATTAGCAATAGAGAATAAAAATGCAAAATGTCAGAAAATCTTATGGCCTTGAAAAAATAGAAACCCATCACTTACTGAGATGATGAAAGAATGCCACAATGTTGGACCTCGATCTCACGACCTAACTTTAATAGCTGATGCTTTTGCAGACATGCATACACCTAAGCAGAGGGGAAATTGTTTCAGTTGTGGAAAACCAAGACATCTGCAACGACAGTGCCCTTCAGGAAATAGGGGCCATGTATGCCCAAATACCAAGGGGCAACATCAAGGTCCCGGAATCTGTCCGCGGTGTCAAAAAGGAAGATATTACGTGAACGCATGGAGGTCTAGATTTCACAAAGATGATGGGGACTGGCTCCTTGGGACTCACAGGGAAACATGCAGCCGAGCACGATAGTGAGAGGGCTCACCTCGATACAAGTACCCCATCAGAGCCCTGCTGCAATGCAAGCCAGCTCTGTGCCAGCACGGAAGGAAGTGCAGGGCTGGACCTGTCCACCACCAGCGACAAAGAATTAACAAGCACTGCAGTTCAGCTCATCCCTATGGCTGTTAAGGACCCCTTAGGAAGCAAAATTAGTGCACTGTTAATTGGACGATCATCTGTCACAAAGCAAGGATTGTTTCTTTTACCGGGACTAATTGATGCTGATTTTATGGGAACAATACAAGTAATGGCTTGGACACCTATGCCTCCTTGTTTTGTACCAAAGGGCACTAGAATTGCTCAGCTTATTTGTTTTCAAGCAATTGTACCTCATGTAGCAAATTACATATGGGGAGAAGGAGGCTTTGGTTCGACTGACCAGCCCGTGATTCAATGGACGCAGAAACTACAAAAATCACAACCGACGTTAACCTGCAAAGTACGACACTCACAGAGCAATAGAGAATAATAATTTACCGGTATTATAGACAGCAGCGCTGATGTAACAGTCTTTTCTTTAACAGTGTGTCCAACAGATTGGCCAGTGACTGAACCACTTACTGCTCTGACCGGGGTGTGGGAGGGGGGTGACTAGCCCAAGATAAAGTTTACACTCTGTAATCATATACGGACCCGAAGGTCATGTGACAACTGTCAAATGATACGTTCTGTCACTTCACACTGTCTTATAGGACAGAGACTGTGCACCACAGTGGGATCTGACTTTGAGCACCCATTTTTAATGGGGGACACTGTGGGGCAGACCACCCTTCCTCTTACCTGGACTATAGATGAGCCAATCCGGGTGGAACAGTGGCCCCTTAGCAACGAGAAACTCCACCACCTTAAAGCTTTAGTGCAAGAACACTTGTAAGCTGGACACATCGTACCAACTACCAGCCCGTGGAACGTGCCTGTGATTGTAATGCAGAAGAAAAGCAGAAAATGGCGTTTATTATAGGACCTGCAAAAAATAAATGTGATTATTGAGCCTATGGGACCATTGCAACCAGGAATGCCCTCACCGACAATGTTACCTCAAAAATGGGACTTAACCATTATAGGTTTGAAAGACTGCTTTTTTACCATTTTGTTACATCCAAAGGATGCAATCCATTTTGCTTTTTCTATTCCTTCTATTAATAGGGCAGAATTAAGCCAACAGTATCAGTGGACTGTATGATGCAAGGCATGTGTAACAGTCCAACAATTTGTCACTGGTTTGTAGCAAAAGCTTTATCACCAAGGCAGTACAGCCCTTGGGAAAATGTTTCGTTTAACTCACGAGCAAGCTTGACAAATTGTACCAATGTGCCCTGGTTATCAATTAATCCCAAACACTACTTTTGGCGGTGTAAATCCTCGTGGATTAGGTTCACTTGAAATACGGCAAACTGATGTAACGCACGTCTCCGAGTTTGGACGTCTAAAATATGTACATGTATCAATTGACACCTTTTCTACCTGCATTGTAAAATGCAGGTAGAAAATGTAGAAAAACATTTATTATATGCAATTGCTATTTTGGGGGTGCCAAAACCAGTAAAAATGGACAGTGGCCCGGGATATGTTTCTAATATAACAAAATCCTTTTTTCAACAATGGGGGATCACACATTCCACAGGCATCCCTCACTCACCGACAGGGCAAGCCATAGTTGAACAAGCTCATGGTATGTTAAAAAATATGTTGTTAAAACAAAAAAGGGGGAGCATGGGACACTCCCCTCAAGAGAGACTATTAAAAGCTATGTATGTTCTAAATTTTTTAAATCATTGCCAAGACAACATTCCCCCGACAGAGCGACATTTTATCACGAAATCAAATGATCACATGTGTAAAGCTAAAGTAACGATACGTAACTTAGAATTGAGAAAATGGGAAGGCCCATGGCCATTAATAACATGGGGGTGAGGGTATGCTTGTGTTTCTACAGATCATGGACCAGAACGGATGCCAGCAAGATGTGTACAACCTGCATTGCAATAATTGTGGGAATTTCGTGTTAAACAACCACTGTTCCATGGATCCCTGCACAATTAATAAAAAACTTCTAGGAAACCCTAGCCAATGCGGCAAGGTAAGATTCATTGTGTTTGTTGGTAGCAACACTGATCAATCCATTTAGCACCTGCTTAGTAGGTTTGGTGATAGATGGGGTTCTTTATTAGGTGTGATAAAAGTAGATTTTAGTAAATATTTTATTTATATAGGCAAAACTGTAACACTTATATAAAATGTTAATTCCTTACTTAGTGTGCGTAGAAATGATATTATATGATGTAATTACACATTTGCAAATATATCCAAATCCAACAACATCTCCCTGCAATTACCAAGAGAACTGTATTTTATTTGTGGATATAGAGCATGGGCAGGTATTCCTTCCTATATTTCAGGAGGCTCACATACGTTAGGCAAAATTACATTATTAACTCCGAATGTTTCTATTATTTTAAACCACACTTTGGCTCACCGTCATCAAATGCCACATTGGCAGCTTTATCTAATCTTTTGATGAATTTATCAGACCATTCAGAATTTATACATAAAAGTATTAACACCTTAGAAGATTTAACAGAAAAATTGCAAATATAGAATGAATGGAATACATTTGCAGGACTTTTTGCTGGATTTGGACCTTGGATTATAAAATTAGTTGTAATAGGTTTCATGAATTTACTTGTTTGGTTTTTTCTAGCATATTGATTTGTGTGCCTTGCTTAATCAAATTAGTGCAAAGCTTGATGGATAGAGTGTTAAGACAAATATTAGTAGTTCACAAAAACTGAAACGGGGGAAATGTCAGAAGAGAGGCTGAGCAAAAAATGACCACGAGTGCTGTTGGGACTCTGGAACAAGAGTACAGAGCGCTTTGATAAACAGCGAGCCTCCAGCCTGAGAAGACTCAACATCAGTGGCAAAAACAAGAAGGCATAAAAACAGTAAAAGTGGTCACGAGGAGCTTGGAAGGAGAAAAACATGGTGTGGAAATTTTTATGAAGGACTTGCAGGGCTGTTGTTGACATTTTCATTAAGGTATAAATATGAGCTTGTAACAATGAACTTGGTCTTAGCTTGTAATGAAAGCTGAGTCCGTGCCAGTTAATATGCCACAATCACCCATCACCTTTCTTAGTTGCTCTGGTTGTCGTATAGGGTGGAGATTGAGCTGTATTAATGGGCTCCATTGTCTTTCTGGATGTGATGAATGTTTCCTCTTCAGTCTGCAGAGCAATGAAGCGGTTCTGCAAGGGCACCTCAGACTTCAGGGGAAGCCTCTTCCTCCTGCTGGTCCTTGTCCTTGCAATTTTCCATTCTTCTTTGTTATTGTCCCCTCCTCCTGAAGTGACAGCGTCTGGTCGACAGTCCTGAAATTATATGGACGACCAATGGATGATTCGTATTGCACTATGTGTACTGTTCAGTCTGTAATATTTTACATTGCTATTATCAGTGTGATTGTGCTGTGCTATTTTTTTGTGCAAAGAAGCATGAGGAAGAGAGGCAGTAAGGAGCTGGGACCAGAGACTCCACTTTTTGGGGTGATGTAAATTGTTTGGTCAATGATATAAAAGCTAAACCCCTCACAGCAATGGTTGCACCATGACTTCATCCATGGGTGGATGCACCATGTGACTTCCCAATTGCCTTTCTGAATACCCACTGTGAAATAGAAAACCCCACCCCAGGGACTGTGGATATGGATGATGAGAAAGCAATTTGTGATGTATCTTTCTTAATCACTATACCTATTCACTTATAGTAATGATCAGACACATTGCCTTTACAAGCTGTTACTGTTAACTTGCTTTGATCACTACTAATCATTTGTTTTCTTTCTTGCTTTAATAACTTGAGTAAAACTTGATTTCACAGAGTATTTGAAAGTTTTTAAGATGATTTTTTCTAAAAGCTCCTGAATATTTGAAAATTCGGGCTTTTATTATGATTTTTGCTAAAAGCCCCCCTTTGTGGTAAAACACCTCCCTTCTGGTTTTGTGTGCGTGTGTGTGTGTGCGCGCGCGCTGCACCTGTCACATTCCCAGGCTGTGTTATTCTTAAGTACTGTAAATCTCTCATTATTATTCTCCCACTTGATATAATGAGCTGTTTTATTTCAAAAGGAAGTACATAACAGTATATTAAAGTAATCATGNTTTTTTGGTCACCTTCCCTCTCTTCCGCCACCCTAGGCTATGTCTGTTCTACGAATGTCAGACTAATGTGAAATGGATGAAAGCAGCTGTGGCCTTTGCACACAGGTATCATTAAAACAGAGTGGCTACTCCAACATCAGACTCAACAAACGCCGCTGTGATATTTCCCTCAAGTGCCCCTAACTTGCAAGCCCCAGTGCTTTCATGAACAGTGTTTTTATTTAACTGCAACCCCAGGAACTGAGATGTCTCCAGCTTGGCTGCCTCCAACTCTGCTGTAGTCTCTCAAGTCCACAGCAAACCCAGGGCGCTCTCCTCTGCAGCACTGGGGAGCGTGCGAGACAGTCGTGGTCTCAGTCAAGGTTTTAAATAACCCTCACTGTAAGACTGGTATGTAATCATTCAGACAGGCCACCTTCCCTCTTCTCAGAGGTTTCAAACTCAGGAAAACCAGGTTGCATATGTTTGGTAGGATACATGTATTTAGTGGGTTTGTACAAAGCTATAAGGCAAATATATGCATGAAAAAAAATATATGCATGAAAAAAAATATATTCAAGAACACCCACCCACAATCAGGTGCAGGAATCCCCACGGGTGAGGCAGCAAGTCAAGCCATGTCAAGAGGAGAGCCTGCCTGTCCCCCAAAGCTGGATCCCACTGCATAGGGGCAGTAGAAAGGGTAGTGAAACTCCATGTGTAGCCATAGCCATCAGTGGGACCAGCAAGGTTTTGGCCAGCACAGAGCTTTCCCCCAAGAGCTGTGTGTGGAGCTCAGCAGCTATAGGAGACAACAACCTTTGCACATTTGTACGTATTGGAGAGCAGTGGTTTTGCTCAGCTGCGTACACAGCTGGGTGCCACCAGCACCTGCCTCACAGAGAAAAAGGCTGATGCTCCTTCTGCATGGACCTTCCCACTTGACACAGATTGACAGCCTGGTAAATTCAAGTCCTCTGTACAGCAGATGATGAGAAGTTATTAAATACAGATAAAACTTTCAGGTCACCCAGTCCATCTCCCACCCCACCTTTTAATTGTCTCACTCACACAAGCTATAAATACCTGACCCTCCTCATCTTGTTTCCTCATTATGTCACTTCTAGCAGTCCCTGCTCATTTTTATTACTCCTCACTGAAATCCCTCCAATCTGCCAGTAAACTCTCTGGTAATGAGATACCTATGCTGAAGGCCTGAGGCTCACTGACAAGGAGCCATTTCCTCTGCAATTTGGAGATGTCATTGCCTCCTCATCTCCACCTCAAAAGTCTTCTTGGCTGTTTTTGTTGCTATCAGATATTGTCACTTCATGCTTTGTTCATGTTTCACAGGAATGGTTGGAGTCGATCCTGTGAGTCTTTTCCGACCTAGTGATTCTGTGATGTTTCACCTTCTGAGGGATTCTGCTGTCTGTGTCTCTCCCATCCCATCAAGCATGTGTCTTTCAGATTGTTTTCAAGGTGGCTGAGTTTGCAGATGCTGTACCCCTAGGTTCACGCTCCAACCCAAATTGAATCCTGCAATCATTTGGCTTTTTTCTACTTGGTATTCCTATGTCACATTATTTCTTCCTCCTCAACTCTTCTAAATGTAGTGGGATCTCCTGGTTTTACTCACAGACATTCTGCTTCCAAGAAACAGAGCCATGATCTGAAGTGCAATGAGACTAAGTACCCAGCCCAACATCTCCAAACAAGGCTCCTGAAAGTGTCAAAAGGGAAATACTGTGCAAATGAGGCCACGCTGACATCGTTCACAGCAACAGCACCTGCTCTAGTGTTAAACCCTTCAAGATGCATAAAACCTGGAGAAAGTTGAAAAACAGGCCCCCAAATCATCCAGGGGCTGGAAAACAGACATTAGGACACAAGGCATGAAGGATCCCAAACCTGTCAAAGAGAAAGCTTAACCAGGAGTTTATCACTGTTTGGGGTACTCACTGTCTGACAACAGGGGAACTTTGCAAACTTTCTTCTAAAGGCACAACTAAATCAAGCAACTGGAAATTCAAATTTTACAAGCTCAAATGCAAAATAAGGCATTTTTTAGCAGCAAGGATAATTAAACACTGGAAGATTTTGGCAAGGTGCTTTTAAAACTACAATGCCACTTCCTCACGGTCAACTCTAGCTTGAGAAAGAAACAACTTTTTTGCATGTGAAGTCATCTTGTTTTTTCCTTCCTTACTGGGTCTAGCAGAGGAGAGGAGTTCCCACATTGTCCTTAAAGCTCACAACACTTGACATTTTGTGTTTGGACAATGACTTTAATCAAATCTCTACTTCAAGGTTTTAAGGTAGTTGCCAGTAAGCAAGCAGGAAAGAGAACTTTTTCCAGTTTTTCACTTTCCTGCTGCCTGTAGACAGGAGACCAGAAAGAATGAACTTACACTCTAAGACTGGTTAACAAATGAGTGAGTAAATGACTTCTGAATTAAGGAAACTAGGAATTTATGGATCTCATTGCACCTTGTGGATTGGCTTGTCTGCTGAGACCTTCTGGGCATCTCTAACATCACGCATGTCAGGGCCTCACCTGTTAGTGACAACTGAGTTTCTCCAGTTTAGTATCCCAGTGCCTGAAATCATCCCTTCAAGACTCAAAATATATGAAGTCCGAGAGCTTTGGCTTCTGTTAGATGGGAATGACTGGCCAATATGCCTCTGCTCTAACAGCTTACAGTTCACAGACAACTTTTTAGTGGATATGTCCAGTGCCTTCTGCTGCAGGCCCTAATACAAGTCATGGCCCCTCAGATGTGGTAGTAAACACACTTCAGCAGCAGAACCCAAAGCATGCTGTGGAGGAAGGCAAAGTGGCTTCCCCAGAGATGGGAATCAAATCCAGTTCCACCAAGTCCCTATCCTCTTGCTGCAATTGGGATGCAGTAGCTTCCTCTGTGAACAACTGTGGAAGTCATCAAGCACCAAAACTGACCAGACTGAGTTGGGTTTCTTGATCTTTTTTAGCTGACTTCTGCTTCCAAACACCCTCCCCAAGGATCACGGTGAAAACTCTGCCACAACCATGTCCAAGATGCTCAACATAGTGTGTTCTCTCACAGTTATATGGAGCCACAATATTGTAAAATGTTTATTGTCACCATGAGCAGATAAGCATAGCCGCAGGGAGCAGCTATGGATTGGGAGAGGCATTTTCCAGAGGACAGTCAACTAGTCAGAGCAGACTTATCTGCTTCTACTGGTTTAAATCACCTCATTCAATATTCTGTGTTGTCTTATGTAGCATGCAGTTATGTAAATTTATAAATCATACGCTAATTAGCTCACAATTACATAAATCTAGTAACAGTGAAAAAGGAAGTTTCTAACTAACTGGACAGTTCTCACCTGCTCAAGTGCTAAAAATTCAAACAGAACTTGGAGGTTGTATTTAAGAAAATCTCTGTTGCAACTTTTATAGTTTAACATCGGGCTCATTTGCGCTTTCAAGGAATATCTTTTAAATAACTCAGGCTTGATCTCTCTCAAGCATAGCTAAGCCATTTTCTCTCCTTTCTTAACACCAAATCTCCACAGCTCATTAGATCACTGCAAATTTTGTTTTGCTTGTTTCTCCCTTATTCAGATTCTTGCTATATCTAGTGTCACATTCTTCTGTCAATATAAGTCCACAACACCAAGCAATTACATTCAGTTCATGCCTGTGTTATACCTGGGTTCTGCCCTACCATCCTCCTTGTGCTCTAGCCTCCCTGTCTAGCTACTCTAAATGGGAGCAGCCAAAGTTAGATCATGTCATTCTTTCTCTAATTTACCAGGTATCCTTTGAACAGTAGCTCCCCAAATGCAGGAACACAACCTGGAAAAGGAGAGGAGAGTCATAAGCCTCTTCTGGGAACCGGTGCCTGAAGACATTTCTCACTCCAGGATGTAAGCACAAAATTCACCTTCATCAACTTACTATATTTTAACAACTTGTCCATACCTTCTGGATCAGTTCCACTCTAGCTACTGTTCAAAGGATACCTG
>WAAB01015853.1:0-24865 GCA_013389865.1 Piaya cayana
ATACATATTCATAACCTTTCCTCATTTCTTTTTATAATGATTTTGAGAAGAGACCTCTTCCTGTTTTCTACCTGTGAATTATTTTCCCAGGGATGGGCACAGTTGTCTTAACTTCCTTCTGCATCTGTGCTCTCAGGAATCCAGTTGTCCTTATCAATGGTGTTCCCACTCTTATCACAGGTCCAGATGACTTGTCTTGCTTATCAGAAATCTTGTAACAACAGGCCCCCTTCCTACATAAGTCTTCTAGAAATATGTTGTTTTAGCTAAACAATTGTCATACTACGTATTCTTTAAGTGTGAGCAGTTTCTATTCCTCTATCCTTCAAGTGTTGGTTGCTTCAGCTAAATTATTACTATTCTGTTTACCCTTAAGTGTTAGTGCTTATCTCAAGCTGCTAAACAATGGTTATCCTGTTAGTACTTCCCCTATCCCCCAGCTAGATTTAACTTAATTTCCCACCACTCTTTGAGACCAGTTTTTAACCCCGCAGAGGATGTGCCTGTCCAGGCCAGTGGCAACCAGATTCTCAAGCAGAATACTGTGAGAAATGGTTTCAAAGGCTTTACTGTATTCCAGGTACACTGCATTCACAGCCTTTCCCTCATCCATTAAGCAGGTAACATTATGAAGGAGATCAGATTAGGTTGGCAGGACCTGCCTTTCATAAATCCATGTTGACTCAGCCTGATCACCTGGTTGTCTTGCTTGTGTCGTGTGATAGCACTCAAGATGATCTGCTCCAAGACCCTGCCTATCACCAAGACCAGACTTACAGGCCTGTAGTTCCCTGGATACTCTCTCTGACCCTTCTTGTAAATGGGCATATTTGCCAGTCTCCAGATGAGCAGAACTGCCCCAGTCAGCAAGGACTGCTGGTAGAATGTTTTGAAACAAGTGAGAGAGAATAGAAATACAGATAGCAATAGCAGACAGAGACCAAGAAAAGCACAGACCAGCAGAAAAAAATGCACAAAAAGAAGTAGATAAACTATATAAACCTTCAATATATTTAGTCAATGGCCTTAAATGCAATGGTGCATGTCTATACCTATAAATCCCAGGGACTCCAAGCATGATCACAGAAGCAGAGTTCAGTGTTTTAACCTGGGGGGATGCCAGGTGCCCACCAAACCTTCTGTATCACTCCATCCTCAGCTGGACAGGGGAGAGAAAATATAATGAAAGGCTCATGGGTCGAGATAAAACTATGAAGATACCACCCAACAACTATCATTATGGGCAAAATAGTTTTGACTTGGGAAAATTGATTTATTGCCAGTCAACAGAGTAGGATAATGAGAAATAAAAAACAAATCTTAAAACACTTTTTCCCTATTGCTGTCCTCTTCCTGGGCTCAAGACCATTACTGATTTCACTAACTGCTTCTTCCCCATGGCAAAGAGGATTGGGAAGTGGGGGTTACAGATAGTTCATCACACATTTCCTCTACTGCTCACTCCTCCTCATTCTCTTCTCCTGCTCCAATGTGGGGTGCCTCCCATTGGAGACAGTCCTACATGAACTTCTCCAATGGGAGTCCTTTCTCATGGGCTGCAGTTCTTCCCAGACTGCTCCAGCATGTGCCATTTCCACATAGTACAATCCTTCAGGAATGACCTATTCTAGCATAGGTCCTCCACAGGGTCACAAGTCCTACCTGCAAACCTGCTCCAGTGTGAGATCTTTTCACCTCAGGTCCACAGGTCCTGCCAGGAGCCTGCTACATTGCAAGCTTCCCACAGAGTTACAGCCTCCATCAGGTGTATTCACCTGCTCCAATATGGGATTCTCCACTGGGATTCTTCATTAGTTCTCCATTCTTCTCCACTATTAACCTCGATGGGCTGCAGATGGACAGCTTGTTTCACTATGGCCTTCACAATGGCTGCAGGGAATCTCTGCTCCAGTGCCTGGAACACCTCCTCTCCCTCATTCTTCATTGAATACCTTGGTGCCTTCAGGTCTGTCTCTCTTACATATTCTCGCTCCTCTCTCTCTTGCTGCTGCTTTACAGCAGGTTTCTTCTTAAATATGCTGTCATGGAGGCACTAGCTCCGTTACTGATGGGGTTCAGCTTTGCCCAGTAGCAAGACCCTCTTGGAGCTACCTAGCACTCGCTGTGCTGGACATAGGGGAAGTGTCTAGCCTCTTCTCGTAGAAGCCACCCTTGTGGCTCCCCAGCTACCAGAACTTTGCCATGCAAACTTATTACACAGAGAAGCAGTAGCAAGGTTTTGAAAGATGAGATGCTAAGAGAGGAGAGCACAGGACATTGTTCTAATTAGGACACTTATTGCTTAAATCCACTGTCAAGTTTTAGCTGAAAGATCAAAGAGCAGACTGGGTGATATAAATGAGAAAGAGCAGGCTGGGTGATATAAATGAGAAACAATGAACAAGTTTCCAATCACCCTTGTGTTCTATTACACCAACAAACTGACAATGAGCTACATATGCACCAGGACCCAGATCACAACAAACTACAGCTAGCAACAATTATTCCTAAGTTATACAATATTTGTTTTCCAGCTTTTCTAGAAAGTATTAATTCACCTCTGTTAGGTTAAAAAATAAAAATTATGATAGGTGGTTTAATAAATGTTGCTTATCCAAACCTGAAGATAAAGTCAGGTCTAAAAGGCGAGGGAGATATATGGCACTTTCCAAATAACTGATTATCAAATCTGGAAACCTTATGATCCACAGCATACACGAATAACATGGCACTTGCACTGAAGTCCAAGATATGCATTACTGCGCTTCAAACTTTTGTTACATATGAAGAGTTAATAAAGAGATGACTAAGCAAGATAATTGTAATATATCCTACCTTCTCAGTAGCACTAAAAGGAAAGCTTCTTTGAGAGGCTCAGTTATGTTTTCAGGGAAATGTCAGGGGAAGTTTAATGGTCATTAAGGGTCTCAGCAGCAATGCAAAAGTTGATCTAATGTATTGGACTTAATACAGGCCTCTTCCCATCAGAACAGAACAGGCTGTTGCTGTTACACATGGATTATGTGTATTTTTCCCCTTCTTTACAAAATATAAGTTTGTGATGTTCTCATCAAGGGAAATGATGATAAAGTTTCAGAGATCTGTGATTAAATTTACTCAGCAGCAATCTGTAAATAACCTGCAGCATACCATTTCCCTTTTTTTGTTTCATTCTGTAACTTACTGGAAGTATTGACTTCTGAGCACTGTTGAGCAAAAAGGAAAAGCATACAGCTGACTAATTGGTCCTCATACTCTGCAAAGAAAAATGATGAGCAGAAAGACATTACAGGAAACCCCAGAAAATAAACCAACTTCAAACCAGTGTTCCTGCCCTACATTTTCACCTGACTACTGCAAACAGATTTTGCTCTGTACCTTGTCTTCATTATAGGTCAGTGAGGACAACTGCCTTGTATTTAAGGAAAGCTGATTGTTTAACTCGGTGATATCTGCAGTGTGAGCACACCAAAATCATTGTCCCTACGTGGGTGATTAGAGTCAATAATGCTAGAGCCTTGTGTTGTCTTTAGCTGTGTTTTTTCTCATCTATAAAATGAACAGAGTTTTGCACTTAGCTTTGACAGAACAGAGAGAGTGAGGCTTATTCTGAACTTCCATGCTGTACCAATCAGTCCTAAATGTTGACAGAGGACTCAAAAGGAGTAATTCTAGGTTGCAGGACAACGTGGAACACAACAGTGGAATGAATAGTCTAGAGACACCCTAGATGAAAGCAACTCTGTAAAGATCTCCATCTGGGTTTTTCCAGACCACAAGTCATGTTTGTTTTCTGAGATTTCGTTGTTCTTCCCAGGACTGAAGAACTGCTTCTGCTCAGTGAAATCTGGAAAAATGAAGAGCTTGGAGATCCTTATCACAAGCCACTGGCAGTTTCTCATTTCTCTGATCTTCATACATTTATATTCATGGAATTTGTTATTGTTGCTTAACTTCCCGGAGAATCATTGGACTGAAGCACCTCTCTTCATTTCTCTAACTCGTGCCATTTGACCTGTTATGCATTTTAATCCAGCCTCCACTTTTGAATGGATTTTTTAACAAGTGGCAACCTCTAAAAGGGTCACTTTGAGATGCAATCCCATTGCATGTTACCTTACACCATAATGAGGGCAATTTCAAAAGGCATTCAATCAAAAGAAAGGGTGTTTTCTGCAAGAAGCTTGTGTCTTAGGTTTTTGCTTGTCATTATGGGTGGCTGAAGCTATTGAAACATCTCAATTTATGCCTTCTAATTGTGTCAGTTTCATGTTTCACAATGGCAGAAGTTACAACACTGTGAGCGTACTCTTAGCAGTTGATGGGAATTCTGCAAGTTCAGAGCAAGCTGAATTCCCCCTCAAAAAAATGCACAAAACCTTCAGAATTCTAGATTTGCCATGCAGCCCTTTTCAGAAGAATTCTACTTTCTTGGCTTCTGAGACATGGACAGGAATGACTGGATGAAGAAGGAAAACAGGGAAACTGTTAGTGTACTATTCACATTAGTCTGGTTTGCAAGTTACTAGGAGACTCTGATTTACACTGGATATTGTAGATAAGAATCTTTCCACCACTGTAACAATACCTTGGCTGTATATTTGTTAAGCAATAGTCCTTTGCTATTGGTGTTGTAAGGCCTGGTGTCATTTTACTGTCTCTGCCTTTCCTTCTCTCTTCTCCTCACTTAAATCTCACAAAGTGGCTCATAGCTTTTGAAACATTTTGAGATAGAAAAGGTACAGCACATGTGGCTACAGTGCCTCCCATCCACATAAGCAGCAACACTGTTTTTGAGGGAAGCTACTGGCTGCTGAGCCTCAGCCTTGCTGCAAGAAAAGCATATCTTACTCAAGGACAGACAATTCCTTGTGTTGTATTGTGTGGCAAGCCCAGAGATGGTAACAGTGGAGCAGACATCCACTTGTAAGATGGATGTCATAGAAGAACCTACATCAGAGCTGTATGGGACCCTACACTGGAGCAGGGGAAGACCATGAAAAGTCCTCCCACAAAGAAGGAAGGAGAAGAAACAACACAGGGACTGCAACCCTCATTCCCTGTCCCCCTGAGCCACTAGTGGGATCTGAGTTTGGAAGAAGGGTTCAGGTGAGCAGAAGATGTTTTAAGATTTGCATGTGTTTCTTATTTCCCTACTTGGATTTGATCAGTAGCAAATTAAACTTATTTCCCCCATCTGAGTCTGTTTTGCCCATGACAGTAATTGCTGAGTGATGTCTGTCCTTGTCTTGGCTCCAGAGCCTTTCATTATACTTTCTCTCCCCTGACCAGCTGACGAGGGGAAGTGATAGAGCTGCTTGATGCACACTTTGTGTTCAGTCAGGGTCAACACACTCCATCTCCAAACCATGAGTGTGTGTCAGTTCTCTGCTACAGTAGCAAAGAAGTGTACTAGGCTCAGAGGGACAGGGAACGGGGGTTGCAGTCAATTAATCATGTGTTGTCTCTTCTACTCCTTCTTCTAGGTAGGAGGGCTTCTCATGCTCTTCCCCTTCTCCAGTGTGGGGTCCCATCCTGCTCTGATGTGGGGTTTTCTATGAGCTGTAAAGTGTCCCTTTAGCCTCCTTTTGTACCAGCTAAACTCCAGTTCCCTCAGCTACTCCTAAAACCACTTTGCTCTAGACCTTCCACTGGCTTCATTGCCCTTCTTTGGATGCATTCCAGCATCAAAATGTCCTTCTCATAGCAAGGGTCCCCAAAGTGAACACAATAGATAAGAACACAGAACGACAACTGCAGAGAAAGACATCCACTCATACAGAAAAACTGGGAAAGAATGAGAGTTGTCTAGAAGTCTAGGGCTTACATGGTCTCATCTAGCAATAATGACACTGACATAGTAAAAAAGATTCAGGCCAAGAAGTTTCAATTGTTGCCAGCATCATTTTATAGGTTACTGTGAGTCAAAGAAGAATCAGCAATTAATCTTTTGTAAATCACTGAGTGCACATCTCTTATAAACTTTGGTACAGACATAACTATCCATTATGTTCTTTCAGCCTTAAAGAAGAGACGGAAGACTAGAAAAAGATCAACTAACTGATGACTTTAACTACTTTAACTGATGACTACAGATTATCCTCAGAAGTACACAATGAAAGGATGAGGGCATGGACAAAAGTTGCATCAAAGAAAATTCTGCTTAAATACAAGAAAATAGTTACAATGAAGATGGTCAAACATCAGAACAGGTTGTTCAAAGCAGCTGTGGAATATTTTTGGAGATACTCCAAACTGAACTAGAGAAATGAAGCAACCTGAACAGACCTCAAAGTAGCTTCATTTTGAGCATGACATCAGAAAAGATGACTTTATATATTCCATAATTTTGTGATTGCAAAAGCTATGAAACCTTGGGTAGCTTGATAAAGGGGAAGCACCAGGTACAGTCAAATTATTAGCATCCCAGTGGAAATACCATTATATTTCCAACCTATATGTGTTTGGACTCAATGATCCAATGGGTCAAGTAGTCAGGCACTCAAAAAACAGATTTGCAGTCTTAACATAGACAGACGGTGGTTCTTGAGAAACCCATGTGCAATCTAAGCAATTCCTGACAATTCTTCAGGCAAAAATGTGAACATTAACAATTTAAATGGTTGTTCAAACCATGCAGAGGAGATGTTGATCTGGCATGACCCATTATGCTGATTCTGCTTTACAAACAGCCATGGGAGAGAACATGTTAACACCCATACAGCTTCATAGTTAAATCTATCAGAAAAACAGCTCAGATCGGAAAAGATCACACAACTCTGAACTGAAGGTTTCTATTTTAGGCAAAATCTTGATTTACCTATGCAGAATAGGCAGTCCTTACATGAATCATAGTCCATCAAGAACAATGGTGTAACAATTTCTCATTCCACAGACTGAGAATGTTCTGCCCATGAACATGGTTTATATGGGTAAATGGATGAACACAAACATCCATGTAAGCAAATACCTGGCACACAGAGAACCAGCATCATCTGAAATAGCTATCTTCACTGTTTGCCTTTGATGGTTTTTGAGACCAATTCTCCTTTCATCTGCCTAATAATATTGTAATAGCTATGGTGACCATAGTACAGGCTGCACATCTGAGAAACTGGGACGATTCTTCACCCTGGGAACCATATTCATGAATAATCAGTATGAATCTGGACTTAGAGCTCAATGTATTATTCAAGCAAAATAACTTCTCTGTTAATTTCATTGGATGAGGGATTGAGTTTTTGTTGTTTTTTTAAAAAAACACTTCTATCTGCTTTGTAAAAAGAAATCACTTATATAGAACTCTAATTGCCAAATGCCTTGCATTGTTACTGGTGAATATTTATGTGCATATACAAAACATATATGATAGGTTGTGTATAGCCATATCAAGACATCTGCAGCTCAGGGATTAAATATGCATATGGAGAAGAAAGATGCAGCAGCAGCTTTCACTCTGTGCACAAGAACAATGTTAGAATTTGTCTCCCTGTACACTCTCCTGTCCCCATGCACAACTGTCTGGAAGCAGTCCTATTTAGGTATTGATGAGTTGATTCTACAATAGTATTTCCAGGAAGTAGCATTATTCCCATTGCCAGCGTCATAAGGAGTCTTCGTATGACACTTCATAATTTATGAGAGAGGAGGTCTATAAGAGTCAAAAGTGGCATTTTCTTCCTAGCTTGTCTCAAACAATCAGGTTTCATACTCACACTAGAACCACTTCCCTTAGCAAGGAATAAAGTGATAAGGGGTGATCTCTCTTCATATTTACTTAATATATGAGCTAATCTTGGGAGTGTTCACTGCTCTTCAAGCTAACTTCATTGAGCACTTATCAGATGGCATAGATGTATGCTATGACTGAAAATATTCTCATTCATCAAGCATGCGCAGTCTTCAGTACATTTACACTAAATATACTCTTTTAACTCTTATTGGGGGTTTTTTGTCCATAATTATATTTTGTGTATAGAATCAGACTTCTGAATGCCTCAGTTCCTTGACTCATTCTTATTTGAGAATCTCTGGTTCTGCTTAAATTCAAAAGGAGAGTAGGTTCTTTGGATTGTGCTGGTCATAGGTGCACTTAGAGACTGACATGGCTGACTACTCTCATTTCACTCATGGAAACATTTTGGGTAGTCAAAGCAGAGATTTCAAAGGAGAGTAAATCAGAATCATATGTGTTTCTCCTCCTCTGCAGAACAACACCTCTCAAGACTCACTTATGCCTTTCAAATGCCTATCGGGAAACTCATTTGCAATATTTGCAATATTTGCAATACCCAGATACTTATGAATGGCAAGACATGACTTTCACCACAAGACTTGCTCTCTGAAAGACCACTCTATCAGGAAAGGCTGCTACTTTCAGAGTCTGGATTGACAAGATCTTAAAGACATAAAAAAACCACAGGCAGAGATCACCCACATCCTGACAAAGCTTAAGTTTGCAGTTAATTTGGTTGGTAAATGAGCAACTGATACTGCCTTCACAGCCTTCACATAAATTGTGTGCATCAGAAAGAAAATGTAGAACTTTTAAACAATAAAATATGAGGGCCAGGATTGCAGTTCCTGGCCTCAAAGCCTCATCCCTGGGCAATGACAACCCCTGCCTTTTCCTTTCTAATTTTCCTTTCCTTTCCTTTCTTTCTTTTCCTTTTTAATAATTTAATGTGATGGCTGCAGACTTTTCACTAAAGTAGCAATTAAGTCATCAGAGTTGCCTGGCCTACACAAATTTATTGTGTCTATTTTTACTGCTCATAACTTCAGAACAATTTTGCTGCAAAATCTGACAACAAAGTCAGAAAACATGCAGGGTAAACTGATGGAAAAAGAAAGGTCATTAACTGAAACTCTTCTTTTTTATTAGATTCCATTGATACTAACACAGTTGTAAGCAGCTCTGCATCTCAAACATTACGTTTCCCCATGTAATCATCATTGCTCAAGGAATATATCTGAACATATTTCTCGTTCTGAACTGGGAAGATGCACAGGGACAAATCAACAGAACCATTTATTTTTGAGGCACCTCAGCAGCATAGCCCACCTTCCAACACCTGGATCGGTAACAACAAATATTATACAAGGTTTCTGTATTTCTAGCATGCAAGTCTGTTGTTTCTTCATAGAAACTGACATCCTGATGCATAATCAACATTCACTACAAATTGTTCTATTTGTTGTGAACTTGTTGGATTTTTTTTATTTATTTCATTGTTGTACATGGGAACATTTTGCAGAGAACAAGGCCTGGATGCTGTGGGACTGAACAACTTTAACAAGACCTTGGAGCAGAAAGCCAAAAGACAAACAAAGGCTAGTTCGGTGAGGAGAAAAGACAGCCTTCTGATAAGTAGCTGGAAGGAATACAAGAACTAGTTCAGTGGGAACGAGTACCAGCTGAAAGAAAAACAATTAAAGAGAATTATCAACATAGTTAATTTATATAACTTGGTTTCTTAGCATGTGCAGTAGTTTAGCTAATAATATGTTAGTAATAGCTTTATGGACAGCTACCTTTAACCAATAATACACTGTAGATACCCTCTTGGGCACCCAGTTATGTAACCAAAAAGGGTTTATAAATAAATAGCTAAGCTCAATGAATCAAATGCTCACTGATCATATAGATCTCTGCATTTGCTTCCATGATGCTCCTGTCAACAGTTGTGGCTGCTTATCAGTACTTTACACCAGATCAGCAAGGAGTCATGAGCACAAGCTTCATATTTAACAGACACAGTACTCAAATCCTGTCATCCAAGAATATTTCATTATTTCTTTTTGTTATCTTATCAGGAGGGAAGCCAACAATTAGGCCATAACAATTTGCTTTATGTACAAACCTAGATAAAATGCTTAACTTTTCTGTACCTTGCTTTCCCTATTTGTTTTGAGCAGTAGTGGTAGTACTGACCAAGGAAGTCAGAACTCTGAGTACTTTGACCCTGGTTCAGCTAAACACCCATACTCACTGGTTTCCATAGGGCTTTCCCAGTAATCTAAAATTAAATATATTTCCAGTCTTTTCTAATTTCCCTGAGAATATTGTGACAGCTCAGGGAAGTTCTTACAGTCATGTATTTCTGCTGAGGACCTCTAAGCTGCCACTCAAAATTATAAAATAATTGAAAAACAGTTATTCATGTGCTCCCCATTGTATAGCTCCATTGTGAAAGAAGAGAGTCACAAAAGATGAGAAGTGTCTATTTTGGAGATCTACACCAGTGGCCTGTAAGTGACCCTGCAGTCTTTCCATGTGTTTGATAAGGAGAGCCTTCTCCATTCAGAAAGAAATGTCAAGAGAAACACAATCACTGAAGGGTTCAGGAGCTGTTCTGCCTTGACATTCTGCATGCTGCTCACTGGAGATACGTGTGAACATAAATGTCTTTCCAGCCATATAATGCAGGTAAGAGTGTGAACACAGGCAAGGACCAAGGAGTAGCCAGTATGTTATCAATCAGCAGCCAAATTTACCTTATTCATATAGCCATGCCCCAAGCTACCACTAGAATAAACCATCTAGTAATAAAGTATTGATATACAGCAAGCACCTAATTATGCAGACCAAGTTACAACTGGCCATTATTTTCGTGTGAAAACTTGTGGGTTTGAAAATAGTAGCTGAAGGCTTTGCAGAAGCAGTAGACTGTCACATCAAAACCGAGTCACATCAAGTATCCTGGTCCTTGGTATGAGACCCGGGAGGACTGATCAGTTTAAAAAGAGAAACTAGTCTGCCTCAGGCAAAAAAATAATTCAGACCAACACTAATTCACATTACCAGCTGGAATAAGACAGCAAGCTTTCCACTCCATCTTCTCACTCTCTCTTCAGCTACCCTCACTCCCTACAAAAAAGCCAAAAAAAAAAACACCAAAAAACCAAAAAAACCCCACAAAACAAGAAACAAACAAAAACAACAAAAAAACCCCAAAAACAAAAAGAAGAAATTCGCCTCACCAGCTACTGCAGCTTCAGGGGATTATTATTACTCCCATAAATGCCAGTTTGAGTCAGAACATTCTTGCTACCACAGACAAAATACTACATCTAGCTAAACAGATTTTTCTTTCAAGAAAGATGTTATCTTAGTCATCTCTTTCACAGATGTGCTATACTTCACTTCCAGTTGCAGGAGGTGCTATCCCAGACATTTATAGTTATTAAATATTGTCTTTAATTCCACTAAACCCAGCAAAAAACCCTCCAGATACGCTCATATTTCAAATGTCCAACAGCATCACCAGTTCAGGCACTGGGGAAGCTCTGCTCCTGCCATAAAACCTTAGTGTTACACAGAGTGGTAGGTTTTATCTCTTGCACCTGCCCCCATTTCACTTGCTGCAATCAACAGCTAAATTGATCTGACACTTCATCTGTACACCAAGGTCCCCAGGGAGAGGGTACATATGCAGTGTGTGGAGTTTATTGGGGAAATGAGGGCCTGAGGGGAAGGCAGGGGGAAGATAAAGGGTTCAGAAGTAAAGTCATCAAAAATAATGAGGCTGTTCCACCCAGCTTCCACTGCAGCAGAGGGGCAAAGTGCCCTTTCAAATTGGATGTCCCAGCTCACATATGAAATAACTGGTCATAGAAAGCTGCAAGCAAATTGTCTTGACAAGGCTCTTACTGTTGTAAGAGTTCAAAGGTTTTAGACACTAGGTCAGCTGCTGCCAATCAAGCAGACAGAAAAAGCTGTTCGTTGAGCCTGTGATTTCTACCTAGGCCGCAATTATCCTGACTGTTCCCGTGCCTCAGCAGCTCCTCTGATTAAACCAGCCTTCCTTTTACATCTCTTTCAGAGTGCGATTCACACACTAATTAGTTGCCTGCTCTCCACTGGGATGTCAGACCCTCAGTCAATTTATCTCTATTTCAGCCTGCTCAGAGTGACTTCCCTAGTTATCAAAATTTAATCATGCCTTCAAAAATGTTGAAAAGTGGTCATTAGAGGCAAAAGGCCACAGGATACAATATTCATTTTTCTCTATCTTCCAGTCATCCAGCTGGCATCTATAATGGATATCCTGGGGGCTGTGAGAACACGTTGATTTATGCAACCTTGCTCTTGCTCTCACTGTGGTGCAGCAGCCTGCTTTAAAGAACAGGTTTTAACAAGGTCTGAGGTGGGAGGACATTAATCATGGCAGCATTGTATGTGAAAAAGGGTGCTGTGTAGTTAGAGGAACCCCCTATAGGAGGGCAGTTAGATTTTTTTACCACCTTCTCAGAGATAAAGGAGAGTTTGACAATTGATTAGACCTTTCTGTAACCTTGCAGTCCTGTGAAATGATGAGAGAGAAAGGGAGGGGATAGAGAGTGAAAGGGGGAGGAAGAGACAGGCAGAGAATGATTCTCATACTGACAGTCTTAAATGTGCAATAACTTTATGATTCTTGACTGAAACTGGCTATCAAAATCAGTCCCAACTCAATACAGACTAAAAAAGAAGATCATTCTTGGAATAAGAGTACTTTCAGCTGTACGTTTCAGAGGCAATCATGAGCACCAGCAGCCTGCAGTGACTCCCCTGAATACTCTGTATTGCACAGTGAAACCCTGATAAAAATGGCATTGGATAACATCAATCCGAGTTGTAACGTTCCAAAGTAGATTTCAGCAAAATCAACAGTGATGAATCGAAAATTGTTGACAATAGGACTGGGAGGGGCAGGCAGGGGGAGGGTGATTGTTATTCTGTCTTTTTCATCCTTGAAACCAAAGGAATGATTTCTAAACCTCAGTGCGTGCAACTGAATGCATACATTTGCATGTGATGAGCCAATGGAGAATATGAAGGTAAAATCTGAGTGTATAAATCAGATACTTGCCTTTGCCCATGGAGGGTTCCCTGGTAAGCAATGCATATGCAAATCAGCATTGAATACTAGGCTCACCTAATTTGTTTAATATACCATGGTGTCAGTGGTTTTGCCTTTGTCCAACACACATGATCACAGGTCACAACTGTAGAGTGACTGGAGCTGGGTACAGTGAGACTACACATTATGTTGTGCCTCTCCCATACCACTCTGACAATGACTTAATCCTGAACTGCAATCCCCCCTGCTATTTAAGTCAGTCCTGAGCTTTTCTCTCTACCATGTGCAATAATTGCCACTCTCCATTCTCCTGTCCTGGGATGTCTCAAGCTGAAGAAGCTCTCGCCTTTCATCCTCACTGATACATGAGATCTTGGGGGTAAATGTACAGCACACTATGCAGGCATTACGCTGAACTACCCATTAATGGTATAGGGAGGAGAACGCAATTCATCCTTATGTCATAGTGAAAATTTAACCCTCGATGTCAAAAGAGAATACTCTTTTCCACAGACAGAATATAAAATAAAAATCAAAACTGTTCTCCAATTCCACCTCTTTGCATTGGTGGACTGTAATCCCTTCCCCGTCTGTTCCCAGCCTCCCAGTCTACCTCAGTTTTCCATTTATACTGCAGGTCACCGCTACCCACTTAAGAGGATGCAAAGAGCCTTTCAAGGGCAATCTTTGCCCATGCCAGATTCTGATCTAGGTATTACTGCTCAGAAAAGGATATAACATTGCATCTATGAAAGCTTTGGAGTCAAAAAATTCAGGACCAATTGTATTTTCGACTGTACAAAGACTTTTCCCATAGCACCATCTCCCAGAAGAGTATGGGGATGTCATCCAGGCTACAACTCAGTACATGTATTTCAACCATGCACTGACCTAGATAAGGACTTTTGCATTAAGTTGCTAACCTGTTTCTTGGTCTTTTCTGCTGCAGCAGGAAGGACATCAAGTACCAGCCATTCTCCTTCACCATGCCAGCTTCTCCAGGCAGGTAGCTCACTTCTCACTAAGCAGCCCATGATATAATACACCATGAGACACACTGAAATTTATGTAGCTTTACAATTTAAAGGGGTTAGTAGAGGTAAGAGTGCATATGCCTAGACACATTCATTTCAAATAACATCCTTTGAATTCAGGTGTACTGTTTATACATGCAAGGCATGAATACGTTAGTCATAGTCAGATAGGTTTGCCTCAGACTGCAATGGCCTGACTGCTACTGAAAGGTCATGCAATCTCCAAAAAAGGCTGAGAGTTCTCCTATATTTTTACCAAGATCTCTGAGGTGGGGTACATGCAAGGGAGTACCATGCATCCCATGCCACCTGTATTCCTGGGTGAAGTATGAGCAATGTTCTGCCAGACCAGTGCATGAAGACCTTGTCTCCGTGTTACCATACAAGACACATCAACACCATGGAAGAATAGGTTTCCTGGTTTCTGCTCTCAGCACCTTGGCAAAACACAACAGTGCTACTCTTGACAAGAAATCTTTTGTTTTCTGCTATATTTCTTGTGTTTACAGTCAATAACATACTCTACAGGCAGGACATAAGTGGGGCGTCTCTCAGAAAAGAGGCAAGAAAGATCTTAGAGGCAGAAAGAAAGAATCTTGATTCTAAAGTTCAAAAAAGCGTTGCACGTGGATTTAAATCAGAAACAGATTTGTGATGTTTCTTTCTTGATCAACTCAAGATTATTCAAAGAATGTTCATGAGGAAAAAAAAACCTGTTTTCCTGGACTGTTACAAGGATGGTAGTGTGTGTGATGGAAAAAAACCCAAAGAATTCTGGAAAATATTAAGTGCACAAGAGTAGTAGCCTCATAGTTCTTAGTGTTTTGTACAGCAAGTATTTTATATTAACATCTCCCTATACATGTCAATCACACAGAAACAGAGGAATTAGGTGTGCTCTCTAGTAGAAGTGAATGGAAGCATGATACTAAATTATGGTTTTGTTCAAATTGCTCTGTCTTCTTGGCACTGTTGGCAAGCATGAAAGCTGTAATTTTCATTAAAATATTCATCCAGTCATTTGTTAGCAATTCTATGATTCCTAGAGCCACTTAGTCACAAACAGAGAATTAACCCATAAAGCAGTGCTCATTTTAGATTTATTTTCATTTTCATTACATAACAGCAGTACAAAGAGAGAGAAGTAACTGCAAGGATGTTTAAAATAAATAATAAATAATAAATAATAAATAATAAATAATAAATAATAAATAATAAAAAAAATCAGCACAGAGCAACACGATAGTACCAACTACAGAGTTTAGCGGTTCAGTCTCTATTTTTTATTTCAAGAGCATAACAGAATGAAACCAAGTTAAGAACTACAGACAAAATGTATTTTAAAAAGATAAGAAAATATCCAGATTACATGGATAACAGGAAAGAATAATAAATTGCTTCCTATATTGTAAAAATCCTGACTATATCTGAGGGTAGAATTGTAGGAATTAATACACATATATTCATCCACTTTAACCTGTGCATGTGTGTATATATATATGCATATATGCTTATGCAGACATTATATTCAGTTTAAATAATGTGGAACGCTGAAGAGTCAGATAGAAGTAAATGAAATTACGATGTATATAAATCACCCCCAAACACTTAGAAACCCATCCTCTATTTTTAATACTTAAGGATCCAAACTGACATAAAACAAGTACTTCAGCTTTTTGGCTGGAAGATTCTTAGTAATGGATTATTAGTCAGATCCAATAAATAGCAATAACGGTCTACATACTGTGTACTCAGCAGAAAAAAAAGAAACACTAAAACTTTTCAAAAGCCTTTATTCAAAGCAACACATCATAAGCCATGTGATCCTGAGCTACTCCAACAAATTTTTACTTTTACAACCTTAGAATTTCACTCTGAAAATATCGTTCAAGCAGATACACAATCCCAGGCACTATAACTGAAACTGCAGTTTTTAACCTGGAAAAGCCCTAAAGATCCTAGCGCAAACTTTGAAGTGATTGTAAGCTCTTGTACACCTTTCAGGAAAATGGCTTACTTTCATGAAAACTGAATATTTTATCTGCACTTTAAATTACAGGGTAAATCTTCATTGATATCAATTAAAATAGAATTGTTGAAACAGTTCAAAATAAAGAATTTTAAGATAAACAACATTGAATCTTTTTCATTTGATGCAATAACCAGCAGGAGAGTACACATTCAAAAGGTTAGGCTCTGTAGCAAGTCCAGAGAAGAGTAACAAAGCTGGTGAAGGGGCTGGAGAACAGGCCTTATGAGGAATGGCTGAGAGAGCTGTGGTTGTTTAGCCTGGACAAAAGGAGGCTGAGGGGAGACNGATATTGTCCAGTTCACAAACACCACAAAACATTTTGAAACAAAGTGTTGTTTGTACTATATGAACTCAGATGCCTTCTTGTTTATGGATTGTAAAATGGAAATTGTAACATATGGTTAAATAATCTTATTGAACCAGTGTCTTCATTTCCCTTTTTTTACTACTGCACAAGGTAGCTAAGGTACAATGTGAGAAGCCACTGCCAAATCCAAAGAAATAACCAGATAACATGAATATTACTTGTGACAACAAAACACACACTTTAAGATATACAGATAAAATAACCCACATGATCTAAAGTAACCCACATATAGCAAAATTATGACCCCCACTATATTTATACACATGGGTGCAGTTTTCATAGACTATTATAGTCTCATATTATACATCTTTAAATCATGCTGCGAAAGTTCCTGCCTTCCCCTAATGCTGGCTCTAATTTAGGATGAACAACTACTCTCATAAAGAAAAACTGCTACTGTTGCTGTTTATTAGGCTGCAGAAAGGTCTCACTGACTCTTGTCCCAGGATTAAATGAATGTGGAATAATAAGAGCTGATTTATTTGTGCTCCAGTAGGATAAAGCTGCCACTGATTTTACAAGAACCTATTCATCTGAGGGCTACTATAGCTGGTAAATTGTGGCTGTTGCTGAAATTAGTCTCCAGGCCTTCATGCAATCTACAGAGTGAAGTAGCAATCTGGCAATAAATCTATTGTGAGTACTTGGTGTATTTAAAAGGTCCCATTTTTATCTCCCTCTTAAGGGATTCTAAAAGTCAGTTTTCAGAGATGCCCACCAAAAACTCTGCTGGCCTTTGCTTACAATTTACATTTCTATCCCAGGAATGTTTGAGAATTAAAAATGTATAGGTAGTGATAGAGCAGAAGTAATCTCATGCTTGTCAGTTTTTGGTGTCTTATTTTCTGTTACACAGTCTCAAGTACTGTTTTCATTTCAGTATTACGACGAGTGCACAGCTCTCTGTCCAGCCTAGAAATTTGAATGAAAAGAACAATAAGTGAATCATGAATAAGGGAGGAAAGATTTTTTAAGATTTCCTAAAAATTTTCTGGGATAATAAAAACCAAATATGAACCAAACCACACCATAACATGCAAAATTAAATTGGATGACTAGCAAGAAATTAATAGAGCCCTTTAAAAAGTATGAAACAGTGGGAAATCATTTAAATGTGAATTTGAAAGTGTAAAACCTACTTATACAGCACTGGGAGTACTGTATCCTGATCAAATAAAAGGTTAAATAGTATTATGTCAGACAGACATCTGTAGAGATATGAATGAATTGCTGAGCTCTATTGACAACCACTCATATTGAAAATAAAAATTATATTCTTTACAACAAATTTGTAAATCCCGGCATGATAATTTTATTTATAATTAATTACTTTTTTGTCTGTCAGGAATATTTCTTCCACTCTAAAAATCAGGTTATATTTCTAGAGTTAACTTCCCTTATCTGTCTTGTACCTACTCCCTGGATAAAATACAATAAACAACATCATTTTCCAAAAGTTCATAGCTACTAAATCCACTTCAGCTGCAATAAATGGATATGGATATGGATGTATGTTTATACAGTAGAGTGTAACAGATACTAGTTCTTTCATAAGACAACCCTGCTGGTAGTACTGTTACAGTGCTGTTGGCATGATATACACTTACATAGAAATGCATATCAGTGGTGCACATCTCCTGAAACTCTGACATTAACTCTCACACTTGATTCTGAAATACTAATGTAACTGTTTAGACAGAGGGTCCACACACACTCATCAAAAGGCACAGAGCAAATACAAATCTTAAAACTTTACAGGGAAGAGATGACAAATCCTATAAAGAGTTCTGCTCCTTCTCTTTACCCTTCTTACAATTTCTGTTGTCTGTTTTTGAAGTGAGCATGAAAGTGGCATAAGAATTAAAGCTGGGATTTCTATAGGTCAAGAGCATTCATTATTGAATTATGCCAAGGCACTGAACAAGCTTAGAAGGTCAGCGAACTCCAGTTCAAATTTTGCTAGATAGTGCTTCTCACCTATGGTGGTTTTCATTTCCTTGTATTATAACTGTAGTGATGAATTTTATCCATAAAATATATTGCCTTCAGCATTAGAGCTTTTTGTTTTCAAATGAAAAGTTATCAGCCTTTTCCTCTTTTGTAATGCTTTATAATTGAGTTTTATGCCTTGCTTCATCATCTATCCCATCCCTACTTCCAGGTGGAGTAAATCTTTACTGTACATTACAAACATTTATCATAGCGTATGCTTAATAGCGCCAAAAGCTCTACAAGAGATGACAGTTGTCAAATACTAACGTTTAAGTTCCCTTTCAGAAGGAGGTGATCCACATACTTGAATGGCAACATCCATGATATTTGTGGGAAAACGTACCACTGTCTCTAAGATTTCCATGTTTGCACATTCAGGTACAATGGAAACATTCAGTTAGAGGAAATAAAGATTTTTCTAGATTGTTAGGTACTAAATTTATTACCAAGTTCAATTTAAATTTCTAGAACTCAAACTGCTTTTAGACTGAAGAAACAGGAGTTTTAGAAAATATTTTATATTGGTCCTCTCTCTTCATTTACTTTAACTTCCAATCACTACAGTTCCTGAGGTGGCTTTTAGAGTAGCACATGTCAGAGTTTTATCACAGTTTTCATGGAGATTTCAATCCACACTTTAAATCAAGAAAGTACAATAAGAGATTGTGAGATTTATTGTTATAAAACTAGCCAGAGCGTAAACAATGTATTTAAAGCATTCTAGCTAAGCTCTTTTATTTCCCCCTTACATTTTTTCAAGCATTTTTGTTAAATGGAAAACACTACATCCCTTATGAAAGAATTTATTCAAAGAAAACCAAATTATTTTGAATCCGTGTACCAGATATAGTTCTGGGCCCCTCATCACAAGAAGGACGTTGAGGCTCTGGAGCTAGTCCAGAGAAGAGCGATGAAGCTGGTGAAGGGGCTGGAGAACAGGCCTTATGAGGAATGGCTGAGAGAGCTGTGGTTGTTTAGCCTGGACAAAAGGAGGCTGAGGGGAGACTTCATTGCTCTCTACAACTACCTGAAAGGAGGTTGTGGAGAGGAGGTTGTTGGCCTTTTCTCCCAAGTGACAGGGGACAGGACAAGAGGAAATGGCCTCAAGTTCCACCGGGGGATGTTCAGGCTGGACATAAAGAAAAAAAATTCACAGAAAGGGTCATTGGGCACTGGAACAGGCTGCCCAAGGAGGTGGTTGAGGTGTTTAAGGCACAGGTGGATGAGGTGCTGAGGGACATGGCTTAGTGTTTGATAGGAATGGTTGGACTCAATGACCCAATGGGTCTTTCCCAACCTGGTGTTTCTACTATTCTATATACAAGATAAAAAAGTCAAAGGGTCAAAGTAAAGCACTTCTGGTGCTGTTTTCAGAAAGCAACAAAAAGAAAACAAATCTAAAGAATTCTTTATTAGCTTCTTCTGTTGGAATTTTAGGATGGATTATCATCACTACAGAAACTTATTTTCTCAATCATTCATAAGGTGCAATGCTGGTTGGTGCTTATCTTCGTCATCTTGTCAGTATAAAATGGTTACTGAATTACATGCTGCCCTTTTATGGAAACTGAAATAATAAATTGCATAAATTAACTTCTTAAAACTCATTTGTAAATCTAGTTGTTCTGAAAGTGCCTGTAACATTCACTATAGATGCATGTTTTATTCATTTATCAGCAGTGTTCCTATTTACTTCTATCCAGGGTTTTTTGTCATGTCTGTACATATCTCACACAAGTAAGTTAATCAGTGACATTAAGGTTGGAGGTAGCCTGTGTTGCAGTGACCATGCACTGATGGAGTTTGCAGTCCTGAAGGTTATGTCTCACGCAAAAAGTAAAGTCAGGACTGTGAATATTAGGAAAGTAAACTTCCAGCTGTTCAATAGGGTGCCCTGGGAAACTGCCATCAGCCACAAGGGAGCAGAACAGAACTGACAGATCTTTAGACAGTTTTCATACAGCATAAGACCTCTCAGTCTCCGAGGGTAAGAAATCAAGAAAGAAAGGCAAGAGACAAGAATGACTGAGTCAAGACCTGCTGATCAAACTAAAGGACAAGAAAGAAATGCATAGGGAAACAGGGACAGGTATCCTGGGATGAGCATGGGAACACTGCCCAGTTTTGTCAGGAGGACCAAGGCATGACTGGAGCTGAAACTGGGATGGAAAGAATAGCTTCTACTGGTAGGTCAGCCAGAAAAGATAGGTAAAAAATTATGAGCAGGACTGGCAACTGGTGACAACAGACAAGGGAAAATAATGAGATTCAACGACTTTTTTTGCCTCAGTCTTCACAGGCAATCTCTCTTTTCACACCTCTCAAGTATATAGACCACAAGACAGGCACTATGGTGTATGGGAGCAAAGTCCCTCCTGCTATAAGGGACAATCAGGTTCATGACTCCCTGAGGAACCTGAAAATATGGGAGTTGAAAAAAAAAAAAAAAAAGACTGAGAACTCAGAGTGGGAGGGGAGAGACAAAGAGGTGTTTACAGAACATGTTCTAACCTGTTACAGTGGGACAAGGCTCAGCTCGATAATTTCACTCAGTACAAGTGGAGGTATGTTCAAATGTAGATGTCTTCTTACTCTGTCAGAAAACATCAGTGTGCAGGATTGAGCAGTTAACATCAAGTTTCTTGTGAAAATGAGGAAACGTGCCATGGAAACTTTTCATTATTGACTGAGACTCATGATGAAGAGATCCCAAATATGAAGTCAGTGCTAAAAGGAACTAATTTTTTGTTATAGAAGATGTGAAGGCAAAAACAACAGAGATCTTCAACGGCCATTCTGAAATTTATCAGTGGGATTGATATGAATGTTGGCAACAGCATATGCAGCTGCATGCCACAAGAGAACTATTTTCAAGTTGATCATAGTTGATTTTCTTAATTTGTTAAATAAGTTAAATGTAAATGTATTACAAGCACAATCTCATTTTGTTTCTGTGTGCTGGGTTTAGTACATAAGTCCATGGACTTCTGTAAGGTTTAAAAAATTTTTTACAGTGAGAGTGGTGAAACACTGAAGAGGTTACCCAGAAAGGTGGTAGATGCCTCATCCCTGGAAATATTCAGGGTCATGTTAGACAGAGCTCTGATCTAGTTGAAGATGTCCCTGGTCATTGCAAACAGGTTGGACTACATGGCCTTTAACAGTCCTTTCCAGCCCAAACTATTCTATAATTCTATGACCTAATATTGAGATCAATTATCTCCTAAATCTGATAAAAAGTCTGTCTGTATGGATTAAGGTTATTAATTACCAGGAGTAAAATGTACACTTCTGTTTCACAGAATATCAAGAAATCCACCAAGGGAGTGTCATATTTTTCCCCCCTCATCCAATTTTTTTCAGCCAGAACAGAATCTAAAATTATCTTTTCTTAGACAAACCTCTCTCAATACTACTTTAAGCTGCCACTTTCTCCCAATTTTTCTCTCCCAACACTTTTTTTTTTGTATGATGTATTCTCTACTTTCCTTCTCTCTTTTCCTGTCCTCTCTTATAAACATATTTTGATGACACATTAAAACTGAGTACAGTGAACGATGTTTGAAAATTAACATACACAATCTATGTGATTTCGTGAACTCTATTTGTTGAAAATGGTGACAGATGACACTGTTTGGGATATGAACCGCCTTCATGTATACTTGGATTCTTGCTGTCATCCACACACAAAGATATGAAGTTTTCAGGAATAGTTTCCTATGCATATGCAGCCTGCACAAACCCTTAATTTACAAAATTTAAATTATTAAAATTAATCTGGAATTTTTCTTTGGCAAGTAGTGGAGGGTAATCTAAGGAATTTGAGTTACAGCTGTAATGATAAGAGGAAATTCAAGCCACAGTTGTGTTACAGCTGGGTGTAAGAGATACGTGTGTGCAAATCTACTTTGGCCTGTCAACAGGTCCCCGTGCCTCCTAGGAACCATGCAACCAGTTTCTCCATAGGTGTGAGAGCAGACTGACCTAAGGCATGGTAATAGACTCCACTTTTAGTCACCTTTGTGGCTAAGCTTTGTCACAGGACTTTCCAGGAGAATTTTGGAGTCTGGAAGATTCCCCCAAGCACAACCTGTTCTGTGTAAGCCAACTGATGGGCACTACTTGTACTCTCATATGTCTTGACTAAAAAACTGAGTAAAGACCGGTATGACCAGGTATGGCCATCCTAGAGATGCCTGCGGGTAGTTCCGTCATCAAAGCTGATAAGAGTGCATATGGATGAGACCCTAGTAAATTTCAGAAACTTGTCCTGAAGGTACAGAAATAGTTATGTAGGGCATCCTTCTCTACTACCTAGTTGTGTATGTGTTGCACACAGTTTAGGATAATCAACAGCAACAGGTAGATTGTGCATATGGAAGAAAGCTCACATAGGATCACTAACCAGGTGGATTATAAGAATTCACCAGAATAACAGTTCATGAAGCCTCAGCTGATCTAGCTGAAGAAGCCATTGCAAAGCCATTCACAACCCATATAGCCACCCATTGTGTTCAAGAGACCCAGTTCCACATGCAGTCACTAAGCTTTGCAAAAGAATAAATAAAATTACTTTTGAACACACATTCTGTCCACAGGTGTTTATGGAAAAGAAAAAAAATGTGCTGGAAATCCATCCCAGAGTCTACAATATCATACTGGAACTGATGTCAGCACTGAGCAGGGAACAAGCAAGTCTTAAACATTGTTTCTGAGATTGTCCTTACAATACTATCTCTGTAGATATACAGAGGTAAAGCTCTCAGCTAAGCTTCCTTTTCTGAGATATCCTGAAAAATATATGGAGGAGCTTTCCAAAATCCTCAAAAGGACATAAAAAACTATCACATTACTTCGTCAGGGCTTGGTGATGTATTGACTTCCAACAAAACGTCTCAGTGATAGTTCTGACAAAGACTTTTTGTTGTTGTTGTTGTTCAAGTTAGTTCATTTTGCAGTTGTGTTTTGTTGTTGTGGTGGTGGTGGTTTGGTTGGGGGTTTTTGTGAGCAAAAGTAGATTGCGTCCTTGTTTATATCCATTGTATTTTCAATTTTTGATCATGCAGTACCTCTGAAGGGGATTGTTGTTGTTTCGACTAAGAATATAGTATTTTGTTAGCATTAAGTAGGTAGATGTTCATCTTAAGTGAAATTCAGGACATACTGAACACAACAGAAAATTCCCTATAAAGAAAGAGTCTTATCTTTACTTTTTATAGTGCTGTGGAATAAATTAAGAATGAGAAAATCAGTCTAGCAAAAAAGGTACTGACAGCATTTTTTTAATGTTTGTCCAAGCTTTTAAAAGCAGCTTCTTTCAATCAGTTTATGAATTATGTTTTTGTTTTGTTTGGCAAGTAGTGGAGGTTAATCTAAGGAATATGAACTACAGTCATAATGTAAGGAGGAAAATCAAGCCACTCTTATTTGCTAACACTGTGGCAAAGTATTTGTAGAAGACACCTACAACACATTTGGAATTAAAAATCTGTTTTCTTTTTTTCATTTTATGAGGCTACAATCATCAGTGATGTTTTATTTACTGCTGTTTCAGTCAATACGATAGGATTGGTAAGTGTAATCTGGATATTAATTTCAATCTAATATGGAAGAAAAAAACAAGCTATTTTGAGACATACAAGGACAAAAGAGGTCAAAGAAAATTGTAATTCTTACTGTTGTGTGATCAAGGTCAAAGATGATGAAGGAAGTCTAAAAGCAGTAATACGGTCACTGTGAAACTAAACTATGATTAAAATCTAATCTTACACTAAGAAAATTGCTTGAACACAAATAGAACATCCTCTAGCTAACTTTTTACTCTGTAAACCTTTTAGATATTCTTGGAATGTTTGATGACATTTTCTTCCCCTGTACAATCGTCTTTTGTATCTTTTCTGATTAGTGTGGGCCTGCAGCTTGCCAGCATCAAACATTAATCCCCTGAATAACGAAACTGTGAGAATTGATTTCTATGAAATTTTGCACATTTTTTTTAGTCTGGTGAGGAAGATGCTTATTTTCATGTCTGGCTTTTCATGGTTTTCTGATTAAAAAAAGTAACTCCCAAATCAAGATTGGCTGAAAGCTGAGAATAATTTATTTCATTCTTATTGGTGTTAATGTTTCAATTTTATATTTAATAAAAAAGAAAACATAAAAGAATACATGATGGGAAATGCGTGGGTTCAAATGAAGCACAACTTATGCAGCAGAGCTATGCACAACACACCCTAGGCACAGAAGTACTGTGTGCCCAACACTATGCAAGTACACCAGGTGATAATTCACATGTATGTCATAGCTCATATCTGCTTAGCATCATACTTGGTATTTCTCTGCACTTGTACAAATCTAGTTAGTTTAGATATAAGAACTAACTGGATCTACTAGTGACAGTGTTCACATGCTTAAGAAGGTTGTGGGACAAGAAGAAGGTCCCCAGAGTATTTGATTACAGACTGGGTGAGGTCTGTTTGGAGAGCTGCCAGGAGGAGAGGGACCTGGGGGTGTTGGTCGACAGCCGGCTGAACATGAGCCAGCAGTGTGCCCAGGTGGCCAAGAAGGCCAATGGCATCCTGGCTTGTATCAGAAA
>WAAB01015854.1:0-14399 GCA_013389865.1 Piaya cayana
CAAGCATTGGCTTCCTTACTGTCTGTTAACATGGCTTTGAGAGGAGACCCCTCGTGATTATGTTTTACTCCCCCTCCTTCCCTTATGAACTTAATTTAACAGAAGATGATTATGACAGAAGAGGAAACGAAACAATATATCCAAGACTGTTATCAGGAGCCATCAGAAGGGTTAGAATATAAATAATTCCTTGAATATTCCCAGCTGTTATCACAGCAAAGCCAGGGTTTAGCTAATAAAGCTGCCAGGACTGCCTGCATTGCCCCAGTAATCCCATACACAGATAAACAGCCGCAGGTAAAGCTGAGTAAGTGGGTTCCCCTGGGCCACGTGCTGCCAAACTGGAGCACAGAAACCCTGTAAGTGGCAAATACTCATTAGCAATTTGTGAAGAGGAACATAGAGAGGTCTCAGACCCAAGCCCCACTGGGGAGAGAGATTTCAAGGCTCTCCACTGATAAAAGAAACACCACTGGCAGAAGCCAAGATTACTTCAGATCCTAAAGACACATCCCTGAGACAACATACAATTTAACAGAGATGGTGTTCACAAGAGCCCCAGGCAGAAGCAGGTCCATGGCTGTCACTTATCCCGGGCTTGCTTGGACTTTGAAACTCATTTACTGCATGTCAGGAGAGGAGCAAGTACTCACACAGGGATAAAAGCTGCATCAACATCGGCTGCTGCTTCCCTGAGCCCACCTAGGACCAGCAGTGCCTTCATCCCCTCTCTCCAACACCCAGAGCAGCCAAGTAACCTCCATTCTAAAGCCCAGCCCCTCCAGCCAGGGCTGGGGGACACCCTGCTCATGCTTAAAGGGTGACTATCTGGGATCTGGCCTGTTCTCACTGAAACAGACTTTCTTACAGGGAGATAAGAGCAAAGGAAAAGCTTTGGGCAGTGGCTGATGTATATGCAATAGCTGGGAGTGGATGTCAGTAGTGCCCCCCTCATCTAGGGCCCAGAGCATTGATTGAGAATCCTCTGCTCTGTGTAAGGAAATGTAGAATGAATATTTTATGCATAATTAGTCATTTTTCATTTATTGTCGCTTCTCTGAAGTGGCTCCAATCAGGAGATGATTTAGCTAGAGGAACATAATATTAGTTCAAATTCCTACACTTCCATCAATTTAACATCTTCCCAGATTCCTTCCCCAGTCCTGACTTGCACTGTTCCTTTACCCATCATGGTTACCTTTTAGGCATAATTTCATTATCTATTACTTTACTCCCCAAATGGTGAAGGAGTGTTACATGGAAAAAGAAAAAAAAAATGGGAAATAGGCCCAGCAAATGGAGTTAAGGAGAGATAGGAAGGAGCCAGGGTCTGTCAGCTCCCCAGGGCCCCGCAGGATGCCTGCAAACGACAGACAGCATTTCCCAAGTATCAGACGAGGCCAAACACATTTCTTGATAAACTCATTAACTGAATGTGTTGAAACAACATGAGTGTGACTGAGTTCTTGCTCTTCTCTCACACTGGTTGGGGCTGCTCCCAGGGCAGGAGGTAGCCCTGTGGCTGCTAGAGAGGGGGTAAATCATCCTTCCAGCAAGACAGGACCAAATAAAGTGCAATTTGGCATTGGGTTATGACCAGGGTATCCATTATTACTGCTCAAGGGAAGCTCTTGGGTGCCCATCCCTGGGGCCACTGAGCAAACAAGGGTCATTTGTAGGGTTTGCCAGGTATAAAGTGGGAGTGCTGAGCTGGGCTGTGGCACAGCACAAACCCTGTTAGCTGGGGTAGCCCTAGGAACACCCAGTGTGCTGGGGGCTCAAGCCCAGAGCAACGTTCCAATCCCATGAGGGTTTGTGGGTGAGACTGACAGGTGAAAAATAAGGGACCAGCGGAGCATTGGCACTAGGAGGATGTTGCATAGGGACTTACGGGAAATAGCTCTGGGTAAGACAAGTTGCATATATTATTTAGTCACAATACTGATGCTGCTGGAGTTGCTGGTGAGAGCAAAGACAAAGGTGGTGGTGTCCTGGAGAGGAAGGAAGCCCAGTGCATCCATCACCTGCTCCTTCAGGCGAGCTGGAAGGCTACCCTGGGGTACATCAGTTCATTGCCATGCCTACAGTCTTCCTCCTCAGCTTGCATATCCACTCTGGACCCTGACCATGGGGCATTTATGTCTTCAGATCTTCTCTTTCTTTGTTCACATAAAGATCGCCACAGAGTTTAGCAGGATGTCACAGACATTTTTCTCACCTTTTTTTCCATACAAACATAGCAAGCAGATTCTCAGGAGAGCAGTGTCAGGGCTGTGGAGATGGCAGCTGCTCTCTGCCTGGGCTGGGGACTCCCTTCCTCCATCCACTTGGGGCCAGACCCTCAGCAGCAGCAAAGAAATATTCCTGTCCCACATGCTTGCTCACAGGATGAAAGATTACATCCTATCCTTCCTTCTCCTCCCTTCTCAGTCCTCCACTGCTTTCCAAACATGATGTTGGGCTGTGTGTATCCTGAGCAGCTTTCGCTCAGACATGACAACCTGGACTTGACCCCTGAGGTTCTGGCTCCACTGAGTCTTCCTGGCCATTTCGGGCAGCAGGAACCTCTGTCAGCACTGGTGATGGATGGGTTCAGTGGGAGAGAGTCATACAGACAAAAAGTCTCATGAACAGAGCAATGGGCAAAAATAAAGTAGACATGAGCAGCAGTAGCTTGCTACAAGCAAAGCTCATAGCTCACAAATGTGAAGAGCCATTCCTCCTTGAGATCACTTGGTTGTCACCATCTTTTCTGCAGATTATGCAGTAGATGGAAATCTCTCCTGCTCAAGCAATGCATGTTGGCTTTCAGGCTTTCCCACCCTTCAGCTTACCCACCAACAGCTGGAAATAGAGCAAATAACAGCAAACATTTCCCTAGTGCATCGAGAAGCAGCAGTGTGGACTTTCCAGGTGGCAGGAGTGTCACCACAGACAGAATAAATGCTCATGGTCACATCTGTTTCTTCACAGCTGAACTCCCAGGAGAGCAAATGGTCCACAGTGGTGTCTCCAACTAAATGTGACCAACCTAGTTTGACTAGCAGATGACTCCGTCGTGTTGAGCAGGGTCAGGATAACTACTGGGCAGGATTCACCTCCGCAGGACTGCACAGACTACAAGATGTCACTGAACTAGACAGGCTGCAGCATCCCTATCTAGTGCCCACTCCTCACTGCCAGTAACCTGCATTGAGGTGGGAGTTCTCACTGTGGGAGTCCTTGATGAGAGTCATCCTGGAGACTGGTCTCAGAGATATCAGCCTCTTAAGTCCTCTGCAGTGTCTGGGCAGCCAGAAGAGGAAATGAGGGCAGAGGAGAGAGGATCTGACCTTGGGTTTCTGCCTCCTTTTCCAGATTAAGCTATTTCCTTATAAGAGATACACACCCTGCAGTCCAAATATCTGACTTTCCATCTCATGCAATGCCATCACTAGCAAACTCAATCCCAGCATGTATTTATATTCACTCTCCATTTCATAACATTAAAAAAAATAATAGAATTTCAGTATTAAGATTCTCAGAGAGCATCCTGTGCAGAAGGCATGGTCATCTGAAGCATCAGTGACACGTGAACACTGGTCTAGGGGAACATCAGACTGGAGGGACAAGTCACAGCAACCGTTTGCTGCTGCCCTGGATCCGCATACTGGGATACAGACGAATGCTGCTTTGAGGAACAGCTGAATTTATATCCTTATTCCACCACCAAAAGCCACACTTTGCAAACCATTTCCTTCAATCAGGATCAAGGTTGAAGGCAAATCCTTTGGGAATACTAAGGAATAGGGGTAGCTGTCGGACAGTGACTGCATGCACTCCAAACCCTTGCCCTCGCTGCCTGTGCCCCTTATTCACCTGGCACTTTATGATGGGTTATGCTAGCATACATTAAATTTAATTTCCGGTTATTAACCCACAGAAAGGTAGTGCTGCCTTCAGAGAAATTACACTGCTCCCAATTAGTGTTGCCCTTTGGTTTATGGTACGTTGTTTTTCTTGAAAACCTTTGAACCAGGTTGTACACCAGCTGAAGGGCATTCTGGGGCTGTTAATAAAGATTAACTCTTCTGAGCAATGATGTCTCCCAATTCATTTGCTGATTGTGCCCTCGCAAAGGAAGGGGATCTCAAGAAGTGCTAGATGGCTCCTTGCTTTCCCTTCAAATTTCTCCATATATTATTGTGCTTTTCCATTCTTTCTTCTTATCCTTCTTTCTACTGCCACAGTAGGATGGTCACAACAAATTAAGAGTGGTCTTCAAAAGCTGGACATCTAGCAACCACCCTGCCTCTGCTAGAGAAAGGCTTTGGATTGGCTTTGTCTAATCCCTATGTAAAACTTGCAAAGAAAAGAGGGAACTTGTAACACCAAGAGAAGGGAAATGAGGGTTATTACCACTTAGACAATAATGTACAAATGTTCGATGTCTTGCTCAGTCTTGACTTTCACTGCCCATCTCTCCCCATGCTCCTGGACAAGGTGCTGAGGGACATGGTTTAGTGTTTGATGGGAATGGTTGGACTTGATGATCCGGTGGGTCTCTTCCAACCTGGTTATTCTAAGATTCTAATATTTCAATTGCCCCCTTTTCACCTTAAAACCATCCCGTCTTGTCCTGTCCCTGCACTGTCTGATGAAGAGCCCCTCCCCAGCTTTCCTGGAGCCCCTTTCAGTACTGGAAAACTGTTTTAAGTTCTCCCCAGAGCCTTCTCCGGGCTGAAGAACCCCAGCTCTGTCAGCCTGTCCTTGTATGGGAGGTGCTCCAGCCCTTGGATCATATTTGCGGCCTCCTCTGGATTTGTTCTAATAGATCTATGTCTTTCCTGTGCTGGAAGCTTCCCCAGTCAAAATATTTAAAATCAGGGGGAAAAAAGAAAATTTACCTTAGGAAATTCAGCCTTCATTCCTGCCTTTCAGCCAACCACCTCTCGACTTCTGTGCTTTCAGCTCCCACATGAGAAATGTGGTTTGGCATGTGGATGTTTGGACTCTACTTCTATACAAAGAACACTGGTTGAAAATACTTCCATTTTTCTTCATTAAAGTTGGTTGCATTACCAACATATGATTTTTATCCTGGTCTTATTTAAATGAGGCCCACATCCTGTCCTATTCCTCACATAATAGAATATAGCCCTTATTTTCCAGTTAGATCACTTGAAGAGATCATTGGTATTTCTGATCAGTTGATGGCAGCTTTTCTTTGGACACTATTCCAGTTGAAGAGGCTGTCAGAAGTGATCCGACAGTTAACAACTGTCACTGCTGCAACCTCTCAAAACAATGCAGATTTATTAGCTTTTACCACTCAGGCTATGATGATGCTAAACAATAAACAACAGCTGATGGATCTGAGCCACCCACTAGCGAGCCTTTCATCTAAACTCTTAAATTTCCCTTGGCTCCGTTTTTCCCCCATCCTGTCGTGTCTAGGTGGCACGAGGTATAATTTCATGCTTATCGGGTGCTTTCTACCTTTGTGCCGCGCTCCCAGCACCCACGTTATCCCACAGACACACGTGACTGTCCAATCTGGAGCTCCAAGACAGCAATCCTACCTTTGTGCCCATACTCCAGAAAGACAGACATCCCCCATCTCTGAAAACGTACCACTGAGCTCTTGGAGCACCAATGTCTAGAGAAATCCATGACCTTCAATTTCAAGCAGACCCCCATGAATTAGACATTCATTTATGAACAGGTTTGATGTGTAGGGAGGCAAGGTCTACCTGGACTCCCTCACAATGAAGGAGCATCTCACCCCTTTGCCAATGCAATCCCACAGCAAGATGTGTGTACCAGACAGCCATGGGTCAATATAGTCCCTCTGGCCATACCCATTCCTCATGGAAGGGAGGGCATTTATTCTTTGTCTGATCAGGGTTATTTCATCTACTGACCGAGGTTAGCCCTTCTCCTGAAAGATTGTCTATAAAGCAGCCAGCCTAAGATACTGAATAGGAAATAAAACTCCTCGATTTTGAGCAACCACACATCTGCAAGGATGGGCAGTGAGCAAAATAGCTGCAACCTTGGTGGGTCTGAGGATGTTTATTGTGAAAAGCAGCAAGGGAACAATCAAAGTAATTGCTCCAGGCCAACCATACGTGTTTCTAATGAGTCTCCTTGCAGAGGGACTTATTCAGTGTCTGCATTATTTACACAGGACACCACTATCAGTAAAAGGCCTTATTATCTACTCTGTATTTGGTTTTGTGTCTTCCAGGTTAGCAACTCTCAAATTCAGTGTGGTTGGGTTTTTTTAATTATTTTTATAGCTTGTTTCCTCTTTAGTGATATTATCATGGAGCCAATAAAAATGTTTTCCTCCTACATCTGGTCAAGGAAAGATTTTGCTGGGTACACGAGTCATATTTCTGAAAAAGCCTCTGAGAGAATATAAAAAGCTGTTGGAAGCAATTGAGTTTACTGTTGCCTTATGTACTGTCATTAATTAGGAAATAAAGCAAACTGCATTTTATATCACTTGTAATCAAAATGTTACAGTCTTAATGTGAAGCTTTCCAAGTGCGGAGCCTGAAAACAGATTCTGTTCTTGTACAGATGAGCAGAGAACAAAAGGATGCAGAGCTGCCTTAAATCTTAAAAGCCATGGCCCAGATTTTCAGAATGACAATATAGGAAAAGCTGCTATGTAGCAAGGCAGGATGAGGGCAGGCAGGATAACTGCCTTTTGTAGCTACCCAGATAACCAAGTGGCCTCTGTGACTTATTCCGCCACTGCAGCATCACAGTTACTCTGGTAACTGGCTGAGCTGCAGCTCATGGTCTGGCTCCTGTTCTTGGGTACCACAAAACACTGATATCCCACACTCGCTCTTTTCCCTGCTTTAGATTAAATTGACATTTTTGTCCCCTAATTCTGTTTTCAGAGCTTTCACCATTCTTTTTCCTGACTCTTGGTCCAAAAGACTGAACATAAAATAATAAAAAAAAAATCCAAACAAAATACTTTAAAAGAAAAAAAAGCATTTCATCATCAACCCTTTTTTTTTTCCACAACCTTTAACATGAGGTGCCTTTGTCAAATCCATTAGGACCATATCTACACTTTCCGGAGTTTGAATGCTTTCATATATTTGGCTCCATATGAACAAACTGGGGGAGCAAACATATTAGTAGATCATTTGCCATGTACATGATTCAGATACCCAGACATGTACAAAACCCAGGCAGGGATTAACCAAGTCTGACAGCACTGAAGTGACTCCAGTTCTGTGTATGCATAAGCGATAATGAACCAAAGGCCCTGTTTGTCTTCAAATAGCACACCAAATGATTAATTAGACAGAGAGGTATGAGTAATAATCACAATATTATATGCTTTACCATAATGGAACGCTGCTCTCTTCTTGCTTTGTTTCTCTAATCTCGGCGGAGCAAATATCCACAGGGTGTTACCAACAGAGCTGGAGGCAGATTGCAGTTGCTCAAAGTTTATAAGCAGCACTTCTTTCCCATTGTGATTTCATACCCCTGGGACATACAGAAAACCTCTTTCAAAAAATACACATGGTTGCTAAAGGATTAAAGGTATCTGCAGGAAGAAAAAGCAAAGAGCTGTAGTCGCAGATTACAGACTTGAACATGTTCCCATTCCATTCAACAGCAAAGTTTTTAATTCAAGGCTAGAGCCTAACAGAAACCTTTATCAAGATATTCTTTGGTTGAAGTCACACACTTTGTCACATTAAGAAAACCAAGAAACAGTTGCTCACCCCCATTTCACTTTTATTCATCTACTTCTGGGGTAAGGCAAAACAGTTTTTCTGAACTTTTATCAAAGCAGCTTTTCTGGCAGGATGGGTTCCACCCTTAGAGATGCTCGTGGTGGGGTCAGGCTCATGCACCAGCTGGGACTAACAGGTCCCTGCCTGGATTGGGACCCAGGAGCTCAATCCATGCTGCTGCTCCTCTCCAGGCTGAGCCTCTTGCTCTCAACCAGAGTCAGCAGAGGGAGCAGCAGCCTTGACTTGCTCGAGTCTCCTTGTCCCTCTAAGGAGCAGGCTGGATGGCAGCTCTCCAGCACAAACTGGGGAGCAAAAGGTGAAGTTAGGAGCCACCTTTAACTATTGCTCCACAGCCCAGATAGCCAGGTAGCAGCTGCTGTGCAATCCCTGTCCTCCACCCCTCTACCCTACTAAATAGTAAACAGGAGGAGGTAAAATCCCCCTGGCACCTTTACACTATGACCCATACTTGCCCAGGTAGCTCATGCACTGTGTACAGCCCCAGGGCAGTGCAGCAAGGGGCAGAAAGAGTTATTGGTTTTGAAGTGAAATTTCCATCAAACCAGTTATCCAGCTGAACAGCCACACTACTTTTCTCATTTAAACAACAAACTCTATTTTTCTGTATTGGCTATATACAGCTCTGCCAACCTCCAAGTTTAAAAATATTATTGCCAAATTCCTGTCTCTGCTTATTTTTAGTTGCTATTGTCCAGTTTGACATTTTGGTGTACAGTCCTGACTGGGACATGTGTGGATCTGGGAGAGGTTTGGAAGGGGTTTTTCCAGTAGGAAGTGGTCAGGGAACACAAGCCATGATGCATTTCTGCATTTTAATTCATAAACTAGAGCTCAGCCCAAGGGAAGCCAGTGCGTTTCCTCAAGTACCACTTTTTCTGCTCCCCTGGGGACCTTTGGGTGTGGAAGGAGCAAGAAGGCGATTGCTCCACCTGCATGAGAACCAGTGCCAAACAATGGACTTTCTCAACGTGTATTTGCTTTTTGCCACTAGTTTTCTCCTTCAAATGACTCCCACCTCTCCTTCCTCAAAGATGACTTGTTCTGGGGAGTACACTTTGCAAGTAGACCACGTTCATGTGGAAATAGCATGAGGCGTTTCAGTCCTCAGGATATTTCTGTCTCAGCAACATCAGTTTCTGGTAGGGATTTTTATGTAGGACTGCAAGAGGGCTTTCTCATTCATTCAGAAGTAAGCGTTTCCAGCATGACCTCTTGGTCCAACTGTGTCTTTGAAGAACCTCTTGTTGGTCATTGATAGCATAAATGGAGACATGAGATACCCTCACAGACTGTGTCAAGCTCTTACTTGCTCAGGTCCTTTCATCATGAGCAGGAGTGAAAGTGTTCTTCTAGCCTCTTCTAGAAACACTCCCTGGATAAGTTCAGAAAAACTGGTAACTCCTCATGATTTAACTGTCCTTACAACATTGCAGCAACCTCTGAAATGCAGAGCCAGAGGCAGCTCTGCCAGCACGACTCAAATACAGCTTTTCTTTCACCACTTCTTGGCTGCAGCACCCTATTCCTATCAGGGACTGCCCGCTCAGCACCTCCCCTTCCCCACAGCATCTGAAGAACCCTGTACCCCGTAACTACACTCCTTTCCAGCCCTGACATTTACAGACACGCCACTGTGACCGACCTGGGTGAAGTTGGAGTCTGATGCAGAAGGGAAAACATTCCCTTCACTTGACATACCTACGTGTTAAAATGAAACAGACTCGGTACAGGGAAAAACCTCACCCTTATCAGTGCAACATTGTGGAGTCCCACGATCATAATCCAATATTAGCGTGCGATAGGGATCCTGCTGGTGGTGCAGCCCGTGCCGGGGGATAGATTGGACCTTGCGCATGACCTCTGGTTGGCTCACAGCTCTGCCTTCACCTGCTATATTACTCTCTCCAGCACAGGTTTTTTTGACTTTGGGAGAGGAACAAAAGGTCTAAGACCCTTCCTCTTCAATCACTGCCCTTGTGCAAAGTGCTCTGTAGGAGGGACCATCTATCAGGAATAACCACATCTCTCTCTGCCTCCTTCATGTCCTAAACATTTCCCAAGATAACAGCAGGAAGGACCATAGGAAATCTCTGTGCTGGGAAGGTGCAGCAGGGCTGAAGGCAAATCTGAATGAAAATTAACACCTCTTCCCATCAATTTGCCCTCCAGATCCAGCCCTCTCTTCTGCCCTGGAAACCACAAGCTCATCTGGGTTCCTACTCTTTATCATACACTTGCTCGATGATCCCATTTTTTCAGGTTTAATTTCAGTTTCACCTTTTTAATGCAGTAATTACAGGAGTGTGGGAGTGCTATTATCTGCACTTTATTCTGCTGATATCTACTTCTCCCAGAGCACAGGGCAGCGGTGGACAGGCCAGCCCCACTGCTCCCCTTTTCGGGTGCAAATGACATGTGGAACCAGGCAACTTTCTCCCAGACAGGCACATCCCAGAGCTCCAAGACAGCAGAGCCACAGCTGGATAGACCCTTCCAAACATAACATCCTATGTCAGTGGTGCAGTCATCTGAAGCTCCATCTCAAGTCACTGGACTCACAAACCAACCCCCTTCCACACCCATGGAGGATCAGACTGCTTTTTAAAACACAAGTTGAGATGTGACAGCATGAACCCAGGAGCTGAACCTTCAAGGAAAAAAAAATCAAGCATTCTAAGAGTAAAAAGAAAGCATAAGAACCCACTGAACTGAGCAAACCAGACTGGATTTGCACTTGCGGAATCCTTTTGCCACCTGAATAGTCCTTTCAGGGTAATACCTGCAGCCCCTGCCCAAGTCCAGGGTGCAGGTGACAGCAGTCCTTGACCCAGGGATTATTGCACGAAGCAGAGCTTGGCGTATGGCCATGCTTCTGAACAGGGACGTTGGACAGAGACAGAAAAGCAAGCAGCTTTTCACAGTCTCTCTCTCTCTTTTGAGCACAGTGTGGCTTTGCTGAGGAGTGTGGAGACCACCAAGCTTCCACATCCAACTGGTACCCATGAGATTAAACCTAGTTCCCTCATCTCACTCCAGCCAGTATGACCCAAAGGAACTCCGAGACCTTCCCTCTTTTTCTAACTAAAACGATATACGTCAAAGCATTGTACTTGGATGTGAACCTGAGAAGCCCTGTGCCAAACGACGAGCTTTGGAGCATTAAAGCCACATGCTCTGCAGGGAGGGCTGCAGCCAAGTCTTTCTGCCCCTCTGACACATGCCAAGTCTCCCACAAAGCCGTGCCCACAGCTGCCAGAGCCAAACCAGCCACATGTGCCTTTTCCTATCTGTCATCCTATAATCTCTCTGGCTCAAGGAAGGACATTCAACATGTCAATCACATTCTCATTACTGTAGCGATTCATTAGTGCAGTGGAATTAGATCCTAGGAGAAACCCTGTTGAAAGAAAGGGGAGGAGAAACACACTGTGGAGTCTGCAAGGTTAATTCGCTGGGGAATTACTTTAGTTTTTAATTCAAGGCAAATTCAATCACGCTTGCCAACTATTTTAAAGAAAAAACAATCACCTCAGGTGCTAACACACTGCAGAGACAAGCATAACTAGGGACTGACCAAACTATACCTCTAAACCATAAGCAGATTCAAGATTTTTCCAAACCAGGGGGGGCAGAAACAGGACAAACTGCACTGCTCACCCACGCAACCACATATCACTTCTCCCCATTGCAAGATCTAAACCTGATCTTCAAGTCCAGCATGACAGTGGTAGATGATGCTAGAAACCCTCCTTCTGCTTTATACCCACTTGTAGCTTTGCCTGTGCTAGGCGACTCCATCAAAACAGCAGCACGGGCAGGAGCCTTTTTGTTTGCACCCCACACCAGATCAACAGGATGCACGTGAGCTCCTGAAAGTGCAGAATTTGCCCCTGCCCTATGAGCATCCTGGCCCAGACTTCACCGAGAGCCACACGTGGCTGTTGAGGGCATCCATTTATAACTGAGCCTGTGGAGATCCTACTCAGCACTACGGAAAGGCTCTTTACGTCATAAATTGTATTTAAAGGCTCTTTCAAGAAGACAAGCAAATTTAAGAGGGCAGTTAGCTTCTGGCACCTAGGTGCATAACTTTATTTGAGTATTCAATTTCCTCCTTCATTCATAAAGTAAACATCTGAGTTATCTGAAAGTGGCTGTATACTTATGTAGTGTTTTCTTAAAAGAGTCAATAGGAGCAAGGCGACATAAAATGCTTCAGAGAGCATGACACAGGAAAACACAAGCCTTTAAATTATACACATTCAGGAAACAGTTGAATTCAGCATTTTAGATGGAAAGGTTAAAATGTTTGTGCTCAATTGTATTAAATCTTTCACCAGTAAATCCTGTAGGAAGCAGAACCTTTAAAGGAGCCTACTTATTCCCAGTGTCTAGGAAAGACTCCCAGAGTTTCAAAGGAAAACGTCCATTAATCTCATTGGACAAGTGCAATCTAATAAAAGCTGTTGTTAAATTAAGGCAACTTTGTTATTAAGCTTTTTCCAAATTTAGTCTAGTTCTCCCCCCACAAAAAAAAAAAATCAGTTTTTGTTCTGAAATGGAAGAACTTTCTTGCCCTTCAGCCTGAAACGATAATTTTTAGGAAGACAACTGAGGGTTAGAAGTCCACCCACAACAGAATAATTTACCACCTATCTGCCTTTACAGGATTTTTATATAGATAGATGAGGTTTGGGGTTGGGCATCATCTTGGTGGCATCAATATTCTACAGACCTTTCGGCAGTGAATAATGCCCCAATGCTTCAGGAGCACAGAAGTTCAGCAGAAACCACACTCTAGCCCTAAGGACAACTGCCTGGGGCTGGCAGGGATGTCCAGGGCTGCTCAGCAGACACTCAGCTCTGCTCCAGGGTGGGTTTGCAGGGTTGGGTCCATCAGCAGGACTATCCCACACCCAATTGCTGCCCCTAGCAGTGACCATTTCTCAAACACAATCCAAACTTTCCTGACAGTGTGGGATGCAACAAATGAACTTTTACATTAAGGTGACACCAGAAAGTGTTTTCATCACTGCAGGGTGGGGAACCAAGCGTGAAAAGCTGATGGAGGTTAAACATTTTACCAATGTTTTACCAAAAAAAAAAAATCTCTCCAGGGAAGGGAAGGAAATCAACTGACAACAGGACAACATATTCACAGTCTCTTTCCAAGTTAGAACTGAATTAACACTCAATTTCAGTGGAGGACTAAAAATACAAAGCTAGATTTATTATTTTTTTTTTTTAAGAAAAGGAATTTAGCACTTCTGGAGCCTGGAGAGCCCAAGGATCTGAAGCAGTGAAACTCGTGAGCTTCTCTGTGGTCAATGCAGACTTGGCTGGGAAGGAAAACGTTCAGCTTTCTTACAAAACAAACTAAAAGCAAAACAAACCACTTTTCATGGTGAGACTTTCATTCAATTCTGCAAACTCAGGAAGCTCATGAGATAAGCCTCCACTCCGAGGATATACTCTGAGCTAACTGAAGCCTAAACCCAAGCTGGTGATCAGCAGGAACGCAGCACAATGAATAAACACATTCGGGCAACCTGACTCGGTCTAGGAAAATGACCTAAACATTTGCAGTGTTTTCTGCAGCCCAATTGTTCACCTCAAAAAAAGGCATCAGTGAGAAAAACCACATTGGTCTCCCAAAAAACCTCCTGAGGAAATCCCCAAATTTCCTGGTCCTGAGTAGGACTGAGATAACACAGAGATTTCTGTGGGTTTTTATGTTTTTTTCCCGCCCCATTCTTAATTTTGGATCTCAATGGGAAATTTAGAAGCACTCAAATACTGAGTTAAAAAAGGCTTATAAACCTCAAATCACATTCTGGTTCTGTTTAGATTTGGTTTGTGATGAAGAGATAAATAGTTTCCTATTCTATCCAAACCAATTTCCTACTAATTACAGACCGATCTCTAACCTGTTTTTCTTTGCCCCCAAAAATCAAAACCTGAATTTAATTACAAGAGCAGAAGACATCTATTTTATTCGGAAAACATTGATGCTATTGTGGTTTTATTTTTGGCTTTTGCCTCCTGCAAATGCAAGAGGGCTTGGGTGCCATTTATCCAGGCTGCCTTCAAAAAACAAAAGGAACTCAGTCCTCAGTGACCTTGCTCAGCAGGCTCCAGATGTAACTAATTTTGTGGTTATGTTACAAGCCCCACTGACACTGCTGTAACTAAAATGATTGGTGATGCACAAACCAAGCCAGAAAGGAAAAGCAAGCCAGAAAAGGAAAAGTCAAGAGGTATCTTCACTTCAGGGCAACTGTAGGCTTCAAAAAGTTTAAGAGAAACCACTCTGCAAGGACAGAGACCTTCTGGAACTCCCAAGGATGAAAAGTGCCAACATCTCTAACCAGCTAGTGGTGTCTTCGGTCTGCCCTGGCTGTCAACCCCAAAAATTGTTTGGGACAGAGATTTTCCTGTTCCCATCTGCATCTTTTAGGCACAGGTACAATTTTCCAGGAGACAAAGGCAGGCCAAGTGCTCCTTCCTCACCAGCACCCCAGGGTGCTGCTCATGCTCATCCAACCACTCAGCTTCAGGGTGATGGAGCAGATGAGGCTCTTCTCTCTCTCCAAGTTTATTGCCCTTAACTCTGCCAGGGCAACA
>WAAB01015854.1:14757-37440 GCA_013389865.1 Piaya cayana
AAAAAAAAAAAATCTCTCCAGGGAAGGGAAAGAAATCAACTGACAACAGGACAACATATTCACAGTCTCTTTCCAAGTTAGAACTGAATTAACACTCAATTTCAGTGGAGGACTAAAAATACAAAGCTAGATTTATTATTTTTTTTTTTTAAGAAAAGGAATTTAGCACTTCTGGAGCCTGGAGAGCCCAAGGATCTGAAGCAGTGAAACTCGTGAGCTTCTCTGTGGTCAATGCAGACTTGGCTGGGAAGGAAAACGTTCAGCTTTCTTACAAAACAAACTAAAAGCAAAACAAACCACTTTTCATGGTGAGACTTTCATTCAATTCTGCAAACTCAGGAAGCTCATGAGATAAGCCTCCACTCCGAGGATATACTCTGAGCTAACTGAAGCCTAAACCCAAGCTGGTGATCAGCAGGAACGCAGCACAATGAATAAACACATTCGGGCAACCTGACTCGGTCTAGGAAAATGACCTAAACATTTGCAGTGTTTTCTGCAGCCCAATTGTTCACCTCAAAAAAAGGCATCAGTGAGAAAAACCACATTGGTCTCCCAAAAAACCTCCTGAGGAAATCCCCAAATTTCCTGGTCCTGAGTAGGACTGAGATAACACAGAGATTTCTGTGGGTTTTTATGTTTTTTTCCCGCCCCATTCTTAATTTTGGATCTCAATGGGAAATTTAGAAGCACTCAAATACTGAGTTAAAAAAGGCTTATAAACCTCAAATCACATTCTGGTTCTGTTTAGATTTGGTTTGTGATGAAGAGATAAATAGTTTCCTATTCTATCCAAACCAATTTCCTACTAATTACAGACCGATCTCTAACCTGTTTTTCTTTGCCCCCAAAAATCAAAACCTGAATTTAATTACAAGAGCAGAAGACATCTATTTTATTCGGAAAACATTGATGCTATTGTGGTTTTATTTTTGGCTTTTGCCTCCTGCAAATGCAAGAGGGCTTGGGTGCCATTTATCCAGGCTGCCTTCAAAAAACAAAAGGAACTCAGTCCTCAGTGACCTTGCTCAGCAGGCTCCAGATGTAACTAATTTTGTGGTTATGTTACAAGCCCCACTGACACTGCTGTAACTAAAATGATTGGTGATGCACAAACCAAGCCAGAAAGGAAAAGCAAGCCAGAAAAGGAAAAGTCAAGAGGTATCTTCACTTCAGGGCAACTGTAGGCTTCAAAAAGTTTAAGAGAAACCACTCTGCAAGGACAGAGACCTTCTGGAACTCCCAAGGATGAAAAGTGCCAACATCTCTAACCAGCTAGTGGTGTCTTCAGTCTGCCCTGGCTGTCAACCCCAAAAATTGTTTGGGACAGAGATTTTCCTGTTCCCATCTGCATCTTTTAGGCACAGGTACAATTTTCCAGGAGACAAAGGCAGGCCAAGTGCTCCTTCCTCACCAGCACCCCAGGGTGCTGCTCATGCTCATCCAACCACTCAGCTTCAGGGTGATGGAGCAGATGAGGCTCTTCTCTCTCTCCAAGTTTATTGCCCTTAACTCTGCCAGGGCAACAACAGCTCTGAAATAGGGGTGCCCAGGGTACCCTGCACAGCAAGGGAAAGGAAGCAACACGAGGACCGATTCTCTATCTTTGTCTAAAGATAAGGGCAAACAGCAATGTCAAAGTCAACCTCAGAGCGGAGCCTGTCCGAGAAGGAGCACTGTTATTAAAAAATTGCTGCTCAGAAATGATTTATCCATTATTAATATTTTAAATTGCTAAATCCTTTCTAATCATGTTTTAATATGAGGCAAAGCAGCGTCATTTAAAAGGAAAGCTCAAGCCACTGCCAATCACTCCTGGGCGTGTAGAGAAGCCTGCTTGGGAATACTGATGAGACCAGCTTTCCAGCAGGGAAATACTTCTGAAGCAGCTTTGCTGGGTCCTCAGCCTCCTTCAAGAGAAGCTGAGTGGGTTTTTTCATGCTTTGGGACTTTTCCAGGAGCCACAGGCACTGCAGGTAGATTGACCTTGAACACAGGGCCAAGCTGACACACAAGGCTCACGCACGCTCAGAGATCTGCTGTGTGTGCAAGGCTGGATTCAGGAGCAAGATCTGTGATGTTCCAAGAGAGAAACACAACCAGGAACACCCTTCTTTTACTCTGGTTTTATCATGGGCTTTCTACAGATGCTTTGGAACAGGATCCTTCTGGTACCACAGAATGCAGGATTTGCTCCTGGGCATTTGCCTGCTTAGGGGCATGACAAAGTGGTTTGTCACCACATTTTCTACGGCCAATTCATTAGCTGTAACCCAATCTGAAATGGCAATGGGTTTGTTGAATTGGATCCTCTCTGAAGAGGCCTCATCACATCCACAGTCCTGTCTACAGATCCGCGGTTGTTCTTTTGAGCCCCTCTTTCCTCCATATTCCCAGACGTCCCAGTTGTCCTCTACCTCTGGGGAGGTCCAGAGTGGATATTAGGAAAACTGTCTTCATGGAGAGGGTTCTTAGACCCAGGGAGGTGATGCAGTCTCCATGAGGTGCTCTGGGATCTGGTTTGGTAGTGGACAGGTATGGTTGGACTCGATCTCAAAAGTCTTTTCCAAACAAGCAATTCTATGACCTGAAGCTCTGACTCACCCACAGTGAAGATAGTCAGGTTTTGGTTGATGTGGATTAGGATGAATTTAGTTATGGAAGAATGACAGTCTATTTATCACTTGTTCCTCTTGAAAGAGGGTGATGGCAATGGGTTCAGCTACATCTGAGTGCCAAGTCAGTTCCAAACATTGTATTGTAATTATGTCCATATAAAATACAGACAGAATATATACTTATTTATCCACAATGACATAATAAGTTTTAAATGCTGTAGGACAACAGAAAAGCCTACACTCTTCCAAGAGAATTCCCATAGAGTAGGGCTCAAACACCTCAAAAAACCATTATTCCTGAACCCTCACCACTAACCATCACCTCCTGTGGAAAACCTCTGCTCCCGTTTGGTGCTGAGCCAGTATTAATCAGGGAGGCAAGATGCCAAGGTCAGACAGTCACCCTGCAGTCCCCATCCCTGCTGTCTCATGGTGATGGCCCTGCCAGTAACAGAGCACCACAGCACTGGAATGTGCTTCCACAAAGCAAACAAGGGTGGATCTGAATAAACTCCCTCCCCAAAAGGTCACTTTATGGTGCCCTTTGAGCAGCGGCTTCCCCATTTAACATTTATGCTTACAGATCCCTATACACACACAAAGTGTCTATAATAGCCTCCATCGCACTCAGAGTAAATGATTAACACTGCCAATTCCACCTTGCCACTCACCTTAGTCCTCCTGCTCTCACACAGAGGGGTGGTGTCTCCAACACTATTTTCCTACCCCGCTTACTAAAGCCATATCACTAAAAGCAGCTTAAACACCCCTCCAGTCAGATGTTAGAGCAGGCTCCTGCAGCTAAATACCCATCATTTCCATTCATTTCACAAGCCAGAGCTATTCTTCTTGATTACAAGCAAAGATTGAACAGATGGGAAGAATGATACCAACACCTGAAATAGCAGCAACATCACAGCCTTGCTCTGCATCCTATCTGTGCCCACTTCTCCTTTCCTCCCACTCAATATTTTGGTCAGTCCCAGTGCTGGGAAAGTGTTGGCACAGGTGAGAATGGGACAAGGGCTGGAGGCTTCCAGTAGTGGTTGCTTTAGCCTATTTGCTTCATTTGGAGGAAAATACCTGGTATGAGGCACCATTACTTTACTCTTTCCTACCCATCTATTCCACACTCTCATTTGCGCTCATCCCCAAGACAAGAGCTCCCACAGCTTTCACAGGCATGAAGCAGCTAGTTTTACACCAAAGGCAAGACAGACTCTCCTACCAGAAAGATAAATTTTCACACTTTCTCCTGTTTTCTTCTGGATCATCAGGAAATGTAAACAGTATCCTACTAAGGAGGTTAAACGTTTATAGGAGAGACTGATTTGACACCGATAACCTTGCACCACCTGTGGAATTGGCTCTGGAAACAGCTTGAACTCCAACATTTTCCAACACACAATAGTCAAAGGGCCACTCTCAACCACTGTTGTGGTAAATCTTGTTACAAAATCTTTAAATTCCAATAATAATGCATTTCCTAGTGACATTAAAGACAACCCGCAATAACAGGGGAAAGGGTGATAAATGCTACAGTCCCACTGGCTTTAGAGCATTGTAGTACCTGAATTTTGCCAAGTTGGACCATAAAAACCAGCCCAACACTGCTGCTTTCCTTCCCTCTCCATTCCTACTGTATCCATCACGTTACCCATGGTGGTGCTCTTAGGTAGAGATTTTACTGAAGCGTGGGACCTGGGGTTTTCAGAGGAGACAACAGGATGGGAATAAACCCCCTTTAATTGGGGCCTTTTTGTTATGTGCTCCTTCTCACTAAGCTTCCCCTTGAGGATGAGTTTCTTTGAAATAAAAACACTTTGCAAAAGGTGTTATTGCTCCTCATTAAGCGTCTTCGGGTTATTCAATGTAAATTTGACATTGAACAGGAGAGGTTCTTGGAGACATCGCCTCCCACCAACCCCTGGCCACAAAGCTTTCTCCAAGAAGGAACACCTGATGTGATGAAAGGAGCAGTGCTGTTTGTTTTCTTCTTCTACGCATACAATGGTGAGGTTGAACATTCAGCCCTGGTTTAGCTGCTGCACAAATAAATAGCCTCAACATTTAATTACTGCAGCACATTGACCTGGAAAGCAACACAAATTGTTTTCCTAGCTGGTACACAACCAGCTTAGCAATAAAATGCACTGGAGAGGAGCAAGGAAGCAGTGGACAAGGACTGGGAATTAAGAGTGAGTTTGTCTCTCTGCACCACAAATCACTTCCAGAACAATTAAAAACCAGCAACAAAGCCCCAACACTCGCATCACCCCCTGGTGTACCTGGATTATAACCTTGTTGCTACCTTCTTTCCAGCAAAAAAAGCCTCTTGGAGCCACACAATGCTTCATAGACCTCCTAACCACCAGGACAAAGAAAGGGAAATTTACTGCCCCCATCCTCTTATAACCATGATGGGCATGTTCCTCAGCTGGCACAAATCAGCCTAACCAGGGACTTCGGTTCACAGCTTCACCTGGGCTTGGATGTGCCCAAAGCTTTTGCAAAAGAGGAGTCAAACCCATCTGCCAGGTGTGCGGTGTTTGCAATTCAGGCAGAGCCTGAGCTGCAGCTGAGCTGCCACACAAGTTGTGCTGAAAATTTCTGTGTAACGCAGAAAAAATGATGACTCTCCATGCTCCAATGTAAAAGTAACACCCCATTAGAGAGTCTGGGGCTTCAGAGCTCCCAGCAGAATTCAAACCACAACTTTCCTTTTCCACGCAGAAATCGAAAAGCAACAAACATTTCTCTTTTTTTGAAAGCAACTGCTTGGGTGAGCAATGATTTTATTGTGCTATTAATATGAACATAAACAAGAACAACATGTGTTTATAGGCTCAAGTGCTTCATTACTCACTCGCTGACTTGGTAAAAATCACTGTGGCATCAGTATAAAGTGCAAAATGGAGCAGATCGTTGTAGTCATGTTGTAAAATCATCTGGGCAGGTGACCTTTGAACAAAGGTAATTGATAGCTCTGTGGCAACTGTACAACAACAGTAAAGATAATAGTTGTCCACAAGCCACCAGACCTGTAGGAAAGCAAATATGTACCATGCTTGGGAAGGAGAGTGAGCACCAAGGGGCTAGAGAAAGGTTTGGGAAAGAGAAGTAAAAGTTGATCTCTGAAGTGTGTCTGTGACTCAGCCTTGGGGATGGGACAGGGAGCCTGGTTGAGGAAGGTGAAGGTGGTGGTGGTCCAGAGTCATGTAGGGCAGGACAGTGGGTGCCGCGTGGGCAACCTGTAACGTTCAGATCAGCTGGAGGGTTTGGTTCTCCCAGACCTCGTTTTTAGGTCTGATCTCCATTGCTGCCACTTCAGCCATTCAAACTTCTGCAAACTCCTGTGCAACCAGGCAGCTGGAGGCAGTAGGAGAGGGACTGAGGATGCAGCATGAGCTGGGAAGACCTGAAATTTCCTGTGTCGTTGGGTTTTTTTCACACTTATTGGGGCAAACGCTCCTCTTAGCATGCAATGAGAGGTAGAAAGGGATGTGGGCCCCTGATGGAAGGTCTTCAAAATGGTTCATGGAAAAGTGATGACTGGAAGATGCATGGGTTCCCCTGGATGTGGCTGCTGCAAGGCTGGGACTTGCACGGGGTGAGCTTCCTGGGGTGCTGGATCCTCTTGGGGTGAAAGAACTAAGAGAAAAGGAAGCCTTCCCTCTCCTGCAGGGCTGTGCAGATGGTGCTGCCTCTCCCATTAGGGCTGCCCAGGAGACAGAAGTCTGTGGGGTTGGCTTCTGCCCTGAGGATGGGAGTGAAAGATTGGAAGACACCCTCAAGAAATGAAAAATGAGCACTGTGGATCATGGCGTCCAGTGAGGGCAAGGAGCGAGCAGGAAGGAAAATTACACATGTCCCTGTTGTTTCACTTCTTGTCCCTCTGCCTCATTTCGTCAGCCACCAGCCCCCGGCACATCCCGACACCCGGTCGACGGTTACCAACAGGCAATAAATAAAAATGCTGGAGCCACTGGTGTCAACATCTTGGCATTGTTTGGGTCTTCTTGTTTGCCTTTAACATAACTTTCCCCCTCGAGGTCAGGCAGACAAAAAAGTGAGGACCCTCTGCCATCATCCATAGAAATCATCTTGCCACGACTGGTGTTGTGCTACCTTTTATTTTGCCTGCAATCCTGGGGTCTGAGGAGTGTCCTGGGAGCGCTAGTCATGCTATTCCCAGGGCTCCTGCCCACTCCTGCCTTGATACGTCATGCCAGACGCTTGCAGGTCACCTGAGCTTGGGCCACATCACCCTTTTCCCGACTGCCAGAGGCGCAGTTCGGGCTGGATTTGTGGACAGTGTCACCCTGGCCAGCCCCATGCTGCTGGCTTATCTGCTGCGTGGCTGTGCCTGGCACTGTGGGGGATATTGGCAGACCAGAGAGTGGAAAAACAAACGGTGGAGAGACAGCTCCACGGTGAGAGCCTGGTCATGCAAACACACCGTGCCACGGCCAAGCCTGGTGCTGAAGAGAGGCCTCTCTGCTGCAGCGCCCGCGGCAGCACGCTGGAGCCTGGAATGATGCAAGCTCTTCATGGAGCTCTGAAGACATAAAAAAATGCTCCTCCAAAGCCAGTTTTCATGCCCCCACAGGGCTACATGGAGGGACCAGCCACCGAGCTATGGCAGCACTGGAGAGCATCGCCTTTCCTCCAGCAAGGGCAGCACGGTGGAAAGCATCATCCTCCATCTCAGCTGAGTCGTGACTTGCTGTCAGATCGACTCTCCCTGATCATGTTTAGCTTGTTGTTTATAATGAAAATCAAGTGATCAATCTCTTCTGACAAGAGGAAGAGTTGCTCCAGGAAGCCCTGGACAGGTCAACTTCTATATTAAGGAACTATTACTTGACAGCTTCCTGGCCATAAATAGCTGTCCAGCCAGGCTGGGGATTTTATTTAGAAATAACAAATAAAGGAGGCCATAGAAGTAACTTCACGACCTTGCTCCCTCTTCGTTTCCCACCACTCTCCTCTCCTCATGGCGTGGTCTTCTCCTCACCTCCAGGCTCCTCAGGAGCTTCAGGGTCCCCTTGCATACCCCCAGCCTAACATATCTCCCCATCACCTACCTCCCCGTGACAGGGCAGAGAAATTATAGAAACACACTGCTGCCAGCTTTTGGAAGTGTGCTGTGGGGCTTGCATCACTGATGATCTTTTGCTTTGGCTCATCTCCAAGAAGTTATTTTCTCCTTGGCTTTTGTTAATTCAAAAGGTTTCTCTGCCCTGCACTGCTGAAAGCTAGAAAACCTCCATTCAAAACATCGCAAAAAAAAACTGGATGAAAAAAAGTATACGTTCAACACAACCTATATTTCAGTCCCTCAAACCTCTCTCTTAACTTTTGGAGGACTGACTTTCGTATTTTCTAATGCTTGGAGTTGGCAACATCAAAACCAACAAGGAAATGGAAAAGAAAACCACCATTTAAGTGTTCTTTTATTATTGGGAGGTTTTGACCACGTTTGTCATGTGGTTTGCCTAAAATAATAATAATAAAAAAATTTTTGGAGCTGTAAGGAGCGGTGTGTTTATTCCATGGATGACTCATGGGNAGCTGGAGGCTGTAGGAGCAGGACTGAGGATGCAGCATGAGCTGGGAAGACCTGAAATTTCCCGTGTTGTTGGGTTTTTTTCACACTTATTGGGGCAAACGCTCCTCTTAGCATGTAATGAGAGGTAGAAAGGGATGTAGGCCCCTGATGGAAGGTCTTCAAAATGGTACACGGAAGAGTGATGACTGGAAGATGCATGGGTTCCCCTGGATGTGGCTGCTGCAAGGCTGGGACTTGCACGGGGTGAGCTTCCTGGGGTGCTGGATCCTCTTGGGGTGAAAGAACTAAGAGAAAAGGAAGCCTTCCCTCTCCTGCAGGGCTGTGCAGATGGTGCTGCCTCTCCCGTTAGGGCTGCCCAGGTGACAGACATCTGCAGGGTTGGCTTCTGCCCTGGGGATGGGAGTGAAAGATTGGAAGACACCCTCAAGAAATGAAAAATGAGCACTGTGGATCACGCCGTCCAGTGAGTGCAGGGAGCGAGCAGGAAGGAAAATTACACATGTCCCTGTTGTTTCACTTCTTGTCCCTCTGCCTCATTTCGTCAGCCACCAGCCCTCGGCACATCCCGACACCCGGTCGACGGTTACCAACAGGCAATAAATAAAAATGCTGGAGCCACTGGTGTCAACATCTTGGCATTGTTTGGGTCTTCTTGTTTGCCTTTAATATAACTTTCCCCTTCGAGGTCATGCAGACAGAAAAGTGAGGACCCTCTGCCATCATCCATAGAAATCATCTTGCCACGACTTGTGTTGTGCTACCTTTTATTTTGCCTGCAATCCTGGGGTCTGAGGAGTGTCCTGGGAGCACTAGTCACGCTGTTCCCAGGGCTCCTGCCCACTCCTGCCTTGATACGTCATGCCAGACGCTTGCAGGTCACCTGAGCTTGGGCCACATCACCCTTTTCCCGACTGCCAGAGGCGCAGTTCGGGCTGGATTTGTGGACAGTGTCACCCTGGCCAGCCCCATGCTGCTGGCTTATCTGCTGTGTGGCTGTGCCTGGCACTGTGGGGGATATTGGCAGACCAGAGAGTGGAAAAACAAACGGTGGAGAGACAGCTCCACGGTGAGAGCCTGGTCATGCAAACACACCGTGCCACGGCCAAGCCTGGTGCTGAAGAGAGGCCTCTCTGCTGCAGCGCACACCCCAGCACTGGAACCTGGCATGATGCAAGCTCTTCATGAAACTCCAGAGACACAAAAAATTGCTCCTCCAAAGACAGTTTTCATGCCCACACAGGACTACATGGAGGGACCAGCCACCAAGCTATGGCAGCACTGGAGAGCATCGCCTTTCCTCCAGCAAGGGCAGCACGGTGGAAAGCATCATCCTCCATCTCAGCTGAGTCGTGACTTGCTGTCAGATCGACTCTCCCTGATCATGTTTAGCTTGTTGTTTATAATGAAAATCAAGTGATCAATCTCTTCTGACAAGAGGAAGAGTTGCTCCAGGAAGCCCTGGACAGGTCAACTTCTATATTAAGGAACTATTACTTGACAGCTTCCTGGCCATAAATAGCTGTCCAGCCAGGCTGGGGATTTTATTTAGAAATAACAAATAAAGGAGGCCATAGAAGTAACTTCACGACCTTGCTCCCTCTTCGTTTCCCACCACTCTCCTCTCCTCATGGCGTGGTCTTCTCCTCACCTCCAGGCTCCTCAGGAGCTTCAGGGTCCCCTTGCATACCCCCAGCCTAACATATCTCCCCATCACCTACCTCCCCGTGACAGGGCAGAGAAATTATAGAAACACACTGCTGCCAGCTTTTGGAAGTGTGCTGTGGGGCTTGCATCACTGATGATCTTTTGCTTTGGCTCATCTCCAAGAAGTTATTTTCTCCTTGGCTTTTGTTAATTCAAAAGGTTTCTCTGCCCTGCACTGCTGAAAGCTAGAAAACCTCCATTCAAAACATCGCAAAAAAAAACTGGATGAAAAAAAGTATACGTTCAACACAACCTATATTTCAGTCCCTCAAACCTCTCTCTTAACTTTTGGAGGACTGACTTTCGTATTTTCTAATGCTTGGAGTTGGCAACATCAAAACCAACAAGGAAATGGAAAAGAAAACCACCATTTAAGTGTTCTTTTATTATTGGGAGGTTTTGACCACGTTTGTCATGTGGTTTGCCTAAAATAATAATAATAAAAAAATTTTTGGAGCTGTAAGGAGCGGTGTGTTTATTCCATGGATGACTCATGGGCTCAGTGTTGATACGCTGAATGCTTCAGAAGCTAACACTCTATAGAGATGATAATTTTTAATATGAAACAGTAAATGTTTAAAACAACCGTTGCTTTTTTCTGTCTCTTCTCTTCCTATTGTGGCCAATAAAACATAAGGGAGGCCACACTGTTTGCATTTTAATAAAATTAAGTTATTTGGTGTCATGTTCTTACAGTCTTTATTGGAAAGTGGAATAAATTGCACACAGAGGAGTCATAGGAGGGAGAAATCACTGTGGATAAACATAGATTCTGGGATGCATTTATTTGCTGGTTTCATCTCAAAGGAGAAAGGCTTTCCCCGGGAAAATGGAAGTGGCCCCGGAGCTCCAGCCTCAGGGAGGTAACCCTGGGTCACTCCAGCCAAGGAAGAGCTTTCTGGGGAGCCGGTGTCACAGTGGGGCCATCCCAGCCCCAGCCAGCCAGCGCTTTCCATGCGCATCGTCTGAGAGAAACCTGTCTTCTGGCCGCAGCTTGACACCCCGTCGTCCCGAAGCGCTGGGCAGCCCATCCTCCTGCCCCTTGACCCTTTGCAGGGCCAGCCAAAAACGTTGGTCCCGAGGCTTCTCGCTGGAGGAAAGGGGTTTCTAGGCAAGTGCCAGGGCACACCAGGAGTCCTGCCGGAGCGGCACGCTCAGCCCAGGCTGCGGGGCCATGGCGGTGGGGGAGAAGGTGTAGTCCTCGGGCTCAAATTTGAACTCGCCGTGGCCGCTGGCCAGCACCTCGTCCGACTGGCTCTGTGCCTGCCCCAGGGAGGGAAGCAGAAAAACATTAGAAAGTCTCTTATTAGCCAACCGGTCACTCTTCCCATTGTTGTAACGCAGTGGTAGAACTAGAATGGATTATGAACAGGGTTGGTTACCCCTAATGCTGCTGCTGCCCTTTGGACGAGCCTGGAGTCGAGCAGGAAGGGTGCTCCATCCATCCCCAGCAAGCACAAAGGACAAGCTGGGGGGAGGCTTCCCAGGGCCCATCTGCATTTATTTATTGACTAAACATGGCCAGTTTGGAGATCTCTAGGTGCATGTCTATTTTTTTAAGAACACAGCACAAATCAGATTTATCAGTTTTAGTCAAAAAAAACCCTCTCCCATACAGCACAGCTGGTCCTGCACCAGGAACTTGGGTGCTGGAGCTGATCTTCCCCTACATACACGCATGTCCAGCTCTACCCAGGATAAAGACTGCTGGGTCGGAAAGTTCTGATGCATGAGTTGATTTAGAGCCATTATTTTCCTCTGCCAAGATAAAACAGCAACCTGCCCCAAAGAAATCCTCAGGCCAGAAGCGCAGCCTTGCAATCAGAGGTCTCTGACAGCATTACAGCTCTGTGAGCTATAAGCACCTCAGTGCTATAAAGCACTGATAACATGTGCCCTGGGAGCCTTTTCTTGGGAGCTATGGAGGTTTTCATACTGGGATGATCCCACCGGCTTTGGGTTGTAATTCCCAGGATTTCTTGACAGGAGGTGGGAACTAAACTCAGCACTGTGCTGACGCTGGTTCACCACCAAATGCTGCTGCAGCAGCAGGGCTTGGACCTCCCAGCTCCCCACTGCAAGATGGAAGAGCCCATGGGGATCCAACAAGCTGGAGCCCTTCCTAGTCTGCAACATCTCGGCTCATGCTCCCTGCTTTCCTCAGTCTGAAGCAGGCCAACAGGTTGGTGGTCCCCAACGCAGCCAAAACCTCACCAAGGCCCCTCAGGGTGCATGGAGCACCTGTCCCAACAAATGAAGATCACAGCTCTCTGTGCCTTACCTGGGACACTGACACAACGGTTTGTCCAGGATACTGCGAGGTTGCGCTGGGCTCTGTCTTTAAAGTGACCGTGCTGTCTGAGTTGGTAATGGAAGAAGGAGAATTAGTGGCCGAAGTTGTAGATCCTGGAAGAAAATCAGTACAGGACAATGAAGTAACATAGCACTAAACTGCTCTTCAATAAATGTATATTGTAATGGCTGCCATCCCATATCATGGCACAACTCTATCGTTCTCTTTCTCCACCGTATCTATCTCAGGGTAAGGTTTTTGTATTTGGCTGCCAAGATACTGATGGAGGAGGAGGAGCAACATTTCACAGCCTGGCAGTGCTGGTCCTGGTACAGTATGAATGGGCTGATATTAGAAGTGTCACACCTTCCCCTTGACTCTTAGCCACACCATTCCTAGCCCTGTTTTTTCCCATTACACAGTTCAGCCCAGATCTGCTTGATCACTAACACTGCTGGGCTGGAGGCAGGTGCCCAGAGTGCAGAGGAACCTCATGGGAATACGACCCCTTTGAGGTTTCCCACCCAGCATCCTCCTTCCATGTGAGGTCTGGGCATAAATACAGACCCTGCATCTAAGGCAATCATCAGTGAAAAAAAATCCACAAGATTATTTTCTAATTATCATAATTTCTTGCAGAAGACACATTGAGGTGAATTTTTCTTCAAGCCCCCGCGATGGATGGTAGCAGCACCGTACCTGTTGAGGTTTTGCCTTTGGTAATATTTTTAGGCTTCCTTTTCCTCGTCTGGATGCTTTCCTTTTTCATGGCCAGAGGTCGTGGTACCTTGACATTCATAAAGTTTGGGATCATTAGTATTGCGTTTTATTTAGCTCCTTCCCACATATGTGCTGCTCTCCTGTTTATGTGCTGTAGCTCATGCAAAGCACCTAAAGTCCTTGTCCTTCACTAAGTGCTATTTTTTCCGCAACAGGCCTTGGCTGGAAGATGTATAAGGCTAACAGCTAAGGCTTTCCCACAAATTTTGTTTTTTCCCTTTATTTCCTATTTTCCTTTTCCTGATTTATTAGTGACCTTTATGACAGGTCCCTATTAAATTACACTGACAGACTGAGAGCCTGCATGGCTCAGAGGGAATGGTCATGGGATAAGGGGATTTTAACCTTTATGGCAGAAGTTTGAAGAGGTCTGTATGGAGGGATGAAGCCTCCTCTTTGGCTGATGGATACGTTACCAACATTTCTCATCCTCTGCAGATAAATGTTATCAGCTAGCCTCTGTGTGGACTCTTTAGCATCCTTCACGCAAGCTTAGTTCCCACATCTAGAAGAAATACGCTTCTTATCTTCAGTCTGGGTTTACAGAGCTTCAGTCTCCAGTTTTCACTTCTTGGGAATAATTTGGTAAATGACCTAATTAAGAGCTACCTGGTGTCAGGAATCTCTCTACAATGCAGGCACCTCCTGAGAGTGTTTCAATCCCCACTTTAGCCTTATTTTGGAGAACCTCAGTAAACGGAGCTGTTAACTGGGACTGGGTTAACAGGATTGGGTTACAGCTTTTTTCCACTCTACAGGCTGGTCCCTCCAGACCTGACACCTTGGACCTGCTGGACAGTGATCCCAGCACCCAAAGGTCCCACCCAGCACGGACTGGCTCCTTACCCCGTGGAGCTTCATGTACAACCCGCAGGCGTTGCAGACGGGCTCCCCTTCAGCATTCCTTCTCCAGAGGGTGGTATTGGTTGTGTGGCAGTTAGTGCAACATAGGCCAGCACGTCTAGATGAAGACTTAAAAACAAGCAGACAAACACATGAATGCACACATAGGAATGATTAATTGGGAAGTTTCCTTTCGTATCAAAATCAAATCCCCAGTTGCAACAATTTCCTGGAAAATGTGAAACACACACGATAGCCAATTTCAGATCAAAGGAATTACATTCAAATGAGATCACTCTAATTTGCAAGTGCTTTTTTTTTATTGAGTTTGATAAACCTGGCAAATATCCTTGCAACCCACTTCACAAACTTCCAACGAGTCTGCTGGAAGTGATCAAAACTCAGAGCACAGAGAACTTTCCTCCAGGAGGTCAACTCAGATGGAGAAAGAAAAGGAAAATGCCAGCCAGGCTTTAAGCACATACAGAAAACTCCTCACGCTCTAAGTGAACTCTTCTGTTTTTCTGCACTCAGAACTACCTCTAAAGTTAGCAACATCCTAAATAGTGTCTCATTTAAGACAACTGGAATCAATTGGCTGAACTGAGCAGAACCGAAGTGCACTGGCCCATGATGGGACCAGTGAGATTATCCTTTGCACATCTCACAGACAATCTGTTTCCTTCCAGGCTGCAGAAACACCGTGCAACCATTAATTAATGACATATTTTGTGAGTGCAGTGATTACTGGCTCTGAAACGTTGATAGTTCCAAATGGAGGAGGAAAATATCCTGGCAGAAGCAACAAACTCTTTTCTGACAACTGTACTCTGAGCCACTGGAAAATTCACAAGTGTCTATAGACAGACTTGTCAGCTTAATGGACATTTCACTGGAAAGTCTCTTAACTGTAGGTATTTAAAGTATTTTAATAGAAGCCTTCACTGAACAGAGGATACCAGTGACATAAGTAATATCACAGGCTCTCTGCATTCAGGTGTTTGAATACGTTCTTCGGCCCTGAGAAAAATCACTTCTCAAAGGCAGATGATAGGTAACGCAGGCAATAAAGAACTCCCTGTTTGTTTATTCTTCCGTTATTGCTCGATATCATGGCTGAGCAATGAGATGAATGAGGTGGGAAGAGCAGGAATAAAAATGAAATGTTTTTACAAGCTTAGCAGTCAAATAAATATCAGCTTGGAGTTTCAAGAGATGCAAGCGATGTGCCCAAGCTTTGATTCACTCGTTGCTCAGCAAAGAGGTCTTAGCAACTATTTGCAAATAATGGTATTGCTTTGGAAATTATTTGGCTTTCAAGACATAATCAGGCAAAAATACACTGAGGTGTGAGCTGATGGGCCTGGCACAGAGGAGTGGACAGCAATCCTTGTCCCTAATACAGGACGTGGTATCACAGAAGGTCCTGGAGCAGCTACAGAGCTTTCTTAAAGCCTTTTAGCTGACGAGGCTGTGCTGATCATCCCTGCAACCAGGAGGGACCTCAGCCTCGACAGGAGCACAGCGAGGTGCTAAGCACCCAATGGGTTACAAGGGCTCTGAGGTCCAGCTCCTGCCTCGGGTGTGGAGGGGAATTTGGATGCACTTAGCCCTGAACTAACTGTGCCCAGTGTGGGCTGGTGAGATCTGTCATCACCTGAGGATGGAGGAAGGTCCTGGAAAGTCCCAAGGTTTCTGAGCCACCACAGCCCTCTCAGAGGGAGGAACACGCTGCCCCTGTTTCATACAGTGTTTTGTCCACAGCTCACAGCCAAGGTGGCAATGAGATCTGTGCCTCCAGTGGTCCAAGGACAATGGCAGCCCTGCCAGAGCCTGGCTGGATTTCTGCTGAGGCACTGGTGCCTCTGTTTACGCCTCCTGCACATCACCATCCAGGCTGCCTCCTCCTCACAGAGAGAGGGAGAGAAGAAGCCATCCTTCCCAGCCAAATATTACAATTAAAATCCCAGAAACCCTGTGAGAACCTGGTCCTGCACCACAACCTGCCAGCTTAGTGAGAAAGATACAGTCAAGGCTACTGTTGCTCACTGAAGGACGAGGGTACAATACGTTATTGCCGGTTTCCCAGCAATTCCCTTAAAAGAAAACACATTTCTGCTTGTCCCCACCCGACTGCTTTTGTACCATTCTGACCTTGTCTAGGAAGTTGTTGACTTCAACATTGTGCTCCAGTGTTTATTTATACAAATGCAGCATACACTCAAACAAAAACTCTTCATGCACCGGGCTTGACAGCCAAGTGCTGTTGATAAGCTCAAGGAATGGCGAGTCGGTGCCTTTCGAAGCGACCGTGTGCGAGTGCTGCTTGGAGAGCCCAAAAAATTCAGAGCCAGCAGGGCATGTTCTTCAGGGGAGCCCTAAGCCATCAGACTGCTTCACTTGGTTTTTAGGAGTGGAAATGAAACCACAGGGTTTCACAGAAAAAAAAAGCCTCTCAGCCTCAGCCTCCAGATAGATCAATGCTTCTCTGTCCCCCTTGCTAGCAGGATGGAGGGAACTGTGTGTCAGTAGGAAAGAGGTTGCAGCAAACATGCTGAGATAACCTGAGCTCAGGTCCTGAAAGGAGGCAGATCCAAGGCTCAGAGCCAAAGGCAGCTGTAGCCTCTGAGATTTGCCTTTTTTACCATGGCTCCGGGCAAACCTGCACCTTGGAGGACAAGGAGCAGCAGGAACTGAGAGCCAGGGGAAAGCCAAGGCACACGCCATGAACACTGCATGGATCTAGGGTTCTATCAGATTGTCCCAGGGCTGTGATCAGTCCCATCTCTACCCTCCCCACTAAACCCACTGTTGCAAACCATAAAAAAAGGACAGGCTGAAAAAATACCCGCTGTGAGCCAAGCCACCAAAAACTCAATTCCAGGTTAGTCCTTCTGCTCAGGATGGTGGGGAGCTGAGCACAGGACGGCTGCTGCATCTCCCCTGTCTCCCTGTGCTGCTCCTAACACAGGGAAACTGCATGTGCAGGAAAGGACCCATCCACCTCCACTGGCTGCCTCCAGATAGCAAAAGTGATTTGGCTTTTAAGACTGGTTCTAAGGTATCATCTCGTGAAATGTGCCAAGAAACTTTGGCTAGAAAACACACTGCCTAAAGTAAAGCACGGCTTCCATCCTCCTCTGAGATAAATCCTTTCTGCCGAAACCCACAGTGCTTTGAATCCAGACACAGGCTGTACAAACCGGCTGCCTCCGCTGTGTAGAGGATGTTGCCCTTATCTCATATAAAGAAACAAAAAATGAACTGGGAACTACACGATACTGCTCGCCCCCTCCCACGCACAAGCAAGCTGAGCGCTACCGAGCTGCAGGACGTCATTCCTGCAGCGATATCGGGGCCACGTTGCCTTCTCCAGGGCTTTCAGCAGGACTTTGCTTTGTGAAAACAGAAGTCAGAATAACTCCCAGAGTGGCCTCTACTTACAGAACAAAGGTCGTACGGTAAAGGACAAAAGCAACTACTTTTCCTTCCCGTGTCTGTATTTCACAACATTGTGAAACAGCCGATTTCACCTTTCCTAGAGCAACGTTGGGCAGTTTTGTTCACTGTTCTGCTCTCTGCAGGTGAGGTTATGAGCAGGAAAGACATCTCCTACCATGGAAATCATTCAGGGAAAAAACATCCTAAGCCACAGGGGTGCAGGTTGCTCCCTCGGTGGCAGATTTGCAGAGTACGCCCAGCACCCTCTTGTCCATCGCCAGTGGATCCCTCATCCTCTGATGGGGCAGAACTTCTTGCAACATGACATTTCAAACTCTCAGGAAAAAGCTACAATTTTGAAATAATTCATTCCAAAATCAGGATGGAAACTCAAAATTGCGGCCTCTTTTCTAATCCATAAAACAAAACCCCCTCAAGTATTTCAACCTTACTGAAACATTTCTCCTAGATTAAAATCTGCTCTTTTTAAGGGGGCTTTATCATTATGGTGTTGATAACCAAAATAATAATAAAGAAGGCTGAAAATGCTTCCAGCTCATCCCTGGAAAATGGTCTTATTTCTACAAACTGTTGTTCTCCACCAGGAATCCTTGCTGAAATGTTTGCCAAAAAATGCCTCGCAGGGGCTGCACACGATGCTGTGCTGAGTGCCAGAGGAGCAGGCTGGGGGTTCAGGGTCCTCAAGTTCTGCTTGCTCCATGTGCACAGGGCACAGGTAACGCCAGCCTGGCTCCCTTCCCACGCGCCGAATTGAAATGCTGCATAGCAGCGAGAACTCTCCAATTCCTTTAGGGAAAAGCTGTTAAAAAACCAAACCAAACTAAAAAAAAAAAACAAACCTGGAAATTCATCCAACATCACATTTTGATGCCAGTTCGAAATGTGGAGTTGGATTGAAACTGGTTTGTGCTGATCTCTCTGCGCATGGATCATATTTGCTCCAAAGAAATTAGCAGTGTAACTCCGAGATTTGCAGCGCAGCAGAGCCCAGAGCCCACTGCCAGCGTGCAGATTTAATGTCATCACGTTAAAGGAGACCAAGAGGGGCTCGGTGAGACAAGAAAATCCTGTCAGATAAAGCAAAATGTTTCACAGAAATGCCCTGATTACACAGGGTGATTTTCAACGGAGCCACCGCTCCTTTCATTTTTCAAATCCAGAGCCACATTTCCGGGATCGGAATCGGAATGAAAAATCTTGCTCAATCCCAACTTTTTTTTTTTTTAACGATTTTCTTACGCAGAAACTTATCGCTCTCAGATTATCGTTAATAATTTGGTTTGCAGTGCTAAAAATTAACTGCGGGAATACACCCTGAGCGAAAGCAAACGGAGGTCCCAGCTGTTCCCCAGCGCAGCTCCAACAAACATCCTGTTTGTAATGGTGGTTTCTGATGACAGACACTAAAACCAAAACTGTTACCACCAAATTTAAACATTCCAGAGCAACTGTACAAAAAAAAGAGGAGTCGCCTTTCCTCTCTCACGATCGGAACGCAATTGGAGGAAGCCCGATATCACGTCGAAGGGGGGAATTAATGCTTTAACCTGCAGAAAAACTGGGAACTACCAACCCCCACGTATCCCCCTCATGGAGTGGGAGAACTGGGCCTTATCCTGCTCCCATCACAAGCAGTCGCAAACCTGCCTGGGCCAAGTCAAGATTAACTCAGTCTCCTGCTCATCTACCCTGCTTAAACCATGTGTGTCTGCACGAGGAGCTAGAAAATAATTATCACTGTAGGATGAAAAGTAACTGCAGGAACGGAGCTGGGAGAAGCCCACAGAGCCCATAACAGCAGAAGGGGCTGATCATCTCCTGCTTGGCTGTGTGGCAGCCCCTCCGTGCAGCCCCAGGACCCCTCCGGTCCCTGCTGCCCCATCTCCGTGCTACCCACCAGCTTCCCTCTGCTCCTCCTGACCTGAGCGAGCTCTGGACCATAACAAGAAGCTCCGGCTGGTGCTGATGGCATTTTATTTGTGGCATGACCGAGAGTCAAACGAGCCCTAACACAAGCACAGAGACCCCAACAGTGCAGGCACCGCAACAACCCCCTGCTCCTGCCCTCCATCCCCCCACCCGTGTGGAGCAGGTCACCCCAGCGGAGTTTCCACCTTCTTACCAGCCTCTTCTGCGGCTTGAGCGGCCGGTTGATGCCGTTCATCTTGTGGTAGAGCCCGCAAGCGTTGCACAGGTAGTGCCCCGTGCCATCCTTCCTCCAGAGCGGTGTGGACATGGCCCCGCAGTTCACGCACTCCCGGCCGTCCCCGGGGAACTCTTCCAGGTACTCTGGAAGAAGAGACAGCCAAGGCGGGTGGGTCAAGAGCTGCACAGGGCCACCAGGAGCTGCGCTGCCCACGGAGACCCTGTGAGAGAGGGTCCCTCATCCTCTGCATCCCGCTGCTCCTCTGCACCCCACCGCTCCTCTTTTTAAATAACTTCCTGCCCAGAGGGATAAATACAGGCATGTTCTGCTCTGTAAAGTGTGGAACAAACCCTTCTATTTCCTCCACACCTTAATCTGTTAATATTTTGCCCTTAACCAGAGTATTCCCCATTCCCACCCCCAAGGATCCCAAAGCGCAAAGCGCAGCTGGGCTCTCCTTGCACGGAGCGAAAAAAGAAATGATGATGAAAGGGGCAAAAAGAGAAGATTTTCCACATTTCCATCAAGGTGCGGTGGTTGCTGGCCGGGAAGGGCGCAGCAGTGCCAGCTCCGTGCTGGGTAGAATAGGGTCCCTGGGAGCATCACCAGACCCGAACATCCAGATCTCGCTTTTTTCTCACTTTCCTCCATTTCCGAAAGCCCCAGGAGGAACCCGACGAGCCACCCGCTCCAAGAACCCTCAGAAACAAAGCAAAACCGAGGCATCCCTCGATTAAACGCCGGGATTTTCCCTCCTGCTGTTTTACTTTCTCTCTCTCTCTTTTTTTTTTTTAAATAACTTCCTATGCCTGAAGAAAAATACACTATGATTTTTTTTAAAAAAACTTCAATTGTATTAATAATGATCCAATGGAAGGAAAAAGAAAAAAAAAAGAATAAAAAGGAGAAAATGGAAAGTAAAATGGAAAAAGTAAAAAGAAAAAAAACAGTTGCAATAATTCATTAAATGAAAAAAAAAAGTAGTTTATGCAACTCAAGAGTGGTTTATACTATTCAAGAGCAAAAATAAACGGCAGGGAGGATCCCAACCCACCAAACTCAGCGCGAAAGAGATTTCCACGCCGTCACCTCCCTGGGCAGGAACGGGGCAATCCCTTCTCGCTCAAAGCAACGGATTTTCCCAGACAAAGAGAAAATCCTGGGAAGCAAACTCTCCCCGGCACCCTCGGCGTGGGAGGAGAAGCGGCAGCACGGTGGGGAGTGGGCTGCTTCCCCGCTTTAACTTTGTTCTTGGCATAAAGATAAGATAATTCAGTAAAGACGATAAAGCGGCCGAGGGCTTGAAGTGGCTTTTAAAGGACTTTTGCAATGCACCGACAGAGGAGGATGGGGGAACAGCCCCCGGTTATAAACCCCTCGCGCCCACAGTCCTTTTAAATCAAACCCCAAAACTTCATTTGCTCTGAGGTTGGTTTAAAAGGACCCTGTGGTGTGGATGTGAACGAATTATATGAAGAAAGCATATAGCTGGTGTGGATGGACTTGGCGATCGTTGGACTTGATGATCCAGTGAGTCTCTTCCAACCTGATTATTCTATGATTCTATGAATTGAAGTGGGGTTTATGGTTCAACCCCCTGAGCGCGTTTCAGCGTCTCTACAAATTGCGGAGCAGCTGCGGGACCTGCTCGGGCAGATGAGGAGCCCGAGAGTCTGTTCAAATATAAACTAATTGACCACAATAAATGACTTAAAAAAAGGGAGGGAGCTATAAATCTGCCCCGCTAATTTAAACACAAGGGGAAGGCTTGAAGCGCAGGCACAAAGTCGATATTGTGGGGAAGGCGAGAGCGCGGGGGTGAGGGGAGAAGGGGTCGAGCCTCTGCTCCTCCGTCCCGTGGGGGGGAAGCTTTGAGACACACGGTGCCCTCTCACACCCCCCTCTGCTCAGGGTCACCCCTGCACACACACACACACACGCACACACGCACACACGCACAGGGGGACGCTGCCATCTCTCCATCCCTGGATCCTTCCCTTCCCCGACGGGGCCGGCATCTCGCAGCGGGTAAGAGCCGGGGAACCAGCTGGGCGGCCCGAGGCAGCGGTGAGGGTCGCGGCTTTCGAACCTACCGAAGGTGGTGGCCCTGCGGCCGGGCAGAGCCGCCTGCCGGGTCTGCAGGCTGTGCAGGACGCTGCTCTCGAAGTGTCCGGCCGTCCAGGAAGGCGGCACCTCGGGGGTCACGTAGGCGGGGTAGGGACCGGAGTAGGAGCCGCCGACGGGGCGCACCAAGGCGCTGCCGTACTGCTCCCGGCCCCCGCCGCCCAGCAGCAGGGGCCCCTGGTAGGCGCCGTCGCGGCCCGGGGGGCTGCTGCCCGGGGGGCTGTGGCCGTAGGAGAAGCCCGAGGGCGGGTGGGGGCTGGCGGCGTTGAAGGCCGCGGCCTCTCCGCCGCCCTGGGCCCAGCCCGGGGGGTTGCCGAGGGGGCTCTGGTGCGGCTCGCAGCTCGGCAGGTAGGGCAGCGTCTGGAGGACCGAGGGGACCCGGGTGCTGGGCACGTAGACGGGCGAGGCGGCCGACGAGTGGAGGAAGTTGCCGGAGTCGTGGGAATAAGCCGACTGGCCATGGTTGGGGGCGAGCGCCAGGCCCTGATACATGGTCCGTCCTCGGCGGCTGCTCAGGGCCCGGCCGGCTGCGCCCCGACGGCGCCGAGGGGCTCGCTCAGAGGGACCTGGGAGGAGAGAGAGAGCCGAGAGCTCAGACCGCCGCCAACCCCGGCCCCGCGCCTCCTCCCCGCCTCGAGCAGCGGCCGCGATTTGCCGTTATCATCATTCCCCTTTAAACTCCCCTCTGCTCAGCTCGCCCTGCGAGGGGCTGAGGAATAAGAAATAAAGAAATAACCTCACTGCAACGGGCAGCAGCCCAGCCAGAGCCTCCCCACCGGCCCGGGCACTTCCAAGGGGAAGATAAAAACCAACGTTTTAAATTTTTTTTCATCTTTTTTTTCCCTCTATCTTTTTTTCCTCTATCTTTTTTTTCTATATATCTTTTTTCTATATATCTTTTTTCCTCCATATCTTTTTTCTCTATATCTTTTCCTCTACCTTTTTTCTCTTTTTTTCCTTATATCTTTTTTCCTTCTATCTTTTTTCCTCTATCTTTTTTTCTCTATCTTTTATTTTTCCTCTATCATTTTTTCCCCCTCTATCTTTTTTTTCCCTCTATCTTTTTTTTTTCTCTATATTTTTTTTTCGCCAGTAAAAGTATTTCCATTCCCATCTATTCCCCAAGCCCCAGGCCTGAAGC
>WAAB01015854.1:39852-50753 GCA_013389865.1 Piaya cayana
AAATTTTATTATTTTGCAGCAGCAGCCGCGGCGGTTGCCGTCGGATTTGCTCCGTTTCCCCGTCGCGGCGGGACGCAGCAGCCCAGGCTGCGGGTCACCACCCACTCGTAAGGCTCGTGCGGGGGTTCGCGCATCCCTGTCGCTGCGCTTTGGGGATTTGTACGTGGGTGCGCTGCGCTTTATGAAGCGGGGGGCCAGGCGGGGGTCGCGGGGTCCTCCTCGGAGGGGCACCGGGCGTGGAGGACGCTTCAGGTGAAGCAAGAAGGGAAGATGCCAGCGTGGCAGCGGTGCCAGCGGGGTTGCCCCGTCCACAGCCCTCGCATTTTTCACAGAAAGGGTCGTTGGGCACTGGAAGAGGCTGCCCAGGGAGGGGGCTGAGTCACCTTCCCTGGAGGGGTTTAAGGCACGGGTGGACCAGGTGCTGAGGGACACGGTTTAGTGTTTGATGGGAATGGTCGGACTCGATGATCCTGGGGGTCTTTTCCAACCTGGTGATTCTACGATTGTGCCCAGCGGAGTCGCAGAAGGATGCGGGACACGGGGAGCGCGGGTGGCAAACAGGGGCTCCCTGACCCTTCTTGCCCCCCCGAGGCGCAGGGACCCAGCTCACGGGGAGGCTTAGATGGGCATAAATCTCCTAATAAAAGCACCGGGATAGACTGTCCCCGGATCCCCCGGAGGAGCCCACAGATCCTGAGAGAGCCCGGCGGTACCCGACGGCGCTCACACCGCTGCGCATCCCTCGCCGGGCTCCCGGTGTGTGTGAGACGGGCTGGATCGGACCCGGCTCTGCTTTTCCTGGGGGATACAGCCCGGTCTGGGAGGAGGGAGGGCGTTAGGAAGCGGTGCCCTCGCCCTGCGCCCCCCACCCCGTCCAGGCAGAGCCTGGTTCCGAGCGGGGCCAGCGCGGCTCCCCGGGGAGCTCTGACCCCTCCAGGTGAGGCTCCCCCGGGCCGGGACAGACTGCCCGGCGCCCCGGCCCCTCGGTCCTAATCCCGCTGCGCTGATTTGTGAGCCCAGCGCGGGGCTGGACGCGTGGGAGCATCCCGCGCAGGCCCCTGGGGGTGGGGCGGGGGGGGGCTCTGAGCTCCCCCTTCTCCTTCCCCACAACGAAAACCAAGGGAAAGGAGGGGAGCGGAGAGAGGAGGGCAGACGCGTACCTGCAGCACCGGGCAGGGGAGAGGGAAGGCCCCCCCTGAACGGGGAACCGGGGGTTCTCATTCCCCTTCGGTCCATCGGGAGGTGACAATTAATTAAACACGACCCCTCTCCTCCCTCTGCCTCCCCCGGGCTGCAGCGTTCTCCCCCGGGGCTCAGAGTGCCGCGGGCAGAGAGCCTCGACGGTAAAGCTGAGCTCAAGGCGCTGCCCCCAGCTTCCAGCCCTCCCGCCACAGCACCCTGTGCTCTCGAGGGAAACCTATCGAGTATTTCTCCACTGCAGCCACGACGGGTGGCACTGGGCTGCTTTCCATCTCTACCCCTCACTCCCAAACGAAGGATGAGCTGCCTGAGGGGAAAGCAAACTCCTCAGGGTCTCCTTCAACAGGTCTGGTGGGCTGCAAATGATGGGGGTCGACAGGAGTGGACCGATAGGGTCTGCATCCCTAGGTGCCCTGGTTTGCATCCCCCGTCTGCATCTGTGGTCCACATCCCCCCTGCCTGCATCCCTCCCTCCATCCCCTCCTCAGCCCCTTCCTACCCAGCCTTCAAGGTGAGGGGCTTTGGCCCCTGCCTAGGGACCAGCTCAGCTCCTGTGTCCTTGGCCAGGTTGATTCACAGGGCAGTGCTGGAGAGAAGAGAGAAGTGAGGGATGCAGCCAGGGCTGGGGGAGGCCCCAAGCAGCAAGGGGCTGTGGGCACAGACCAAGCAGGGACAGCAGGGTATTGTGCCTGGGAAAGTGAGGGGATGCCAGAGAGCTGTGTCTCAAAAGGGTTAAATAAACAGTAGTCTCTGCTAAAACATATTTATCTCCTGTAATATGCATGTGGCAGTGGCTTTCAGGAAGGGGGGCTGTGAGAAGGGAGGGAAGGATTTAAAATCTTTCCCCCTCTTACTCTGAGATCTCATTTTCTTCCTCAGCCCATAAGGATTTCACTGGCATGGAAAATAAAAGAGGTCTCATAGAGCTGATATTGCCTGCCCTCCGCAATGGGCACATTCATAGAATCATAGAACAACCAGGTTGGAAGAGACCCACCGGATCATCGAGTCCAACCGTTCCTGCTGCTCGTGAGCCAACAGTGGCTACAAAAATCACCTCATTGCCTTCAGTATTTAGAGGGCACAAAGCAGACTGCAGTGTGTGCCCCTCTAAGATGGTAACTTGGCACATGCTGCCTAAAAGTGACTTTTGTTTTTGTGATTTGGGTCTCAAATGTTTAAAATTCATTTTTCTTCCAGGCTGATTTAACGAAAAGTTCCAAGTTTCAGAGCAAACAAGAAATCCCAATGGTGGCAAGGCCCGTGGGCACAGGCTGCAGCCCCCACTGCTGCGTGTACCCCACGAGCAATAAACCACCTCTTTTTATTTGCTGGTGGACAAATTGTGTCCTCTAGATTTATTTGATGTACAAGACTCTGAGGGCTCTAACATTTCCCCAAGCCCAAAGGACAAGGGCATCCAGCCCAGGCAGGATAACCAGCCTCAGGAGGGGCTCAGCACCTCGCAGGGGGTGAGGATCTGACCCCACCTGGGAAATTCTCCAGGAGTTTTGCTGTGAGCAGGAGCAGCGAGTGACTCAGGCTGTGGCCGTGTGGGCACGCTGGGGGACGCCTTGTGTATACAATTTTTTGTGCGTGTAAAAGCTTGAGGGGTTGAAGCCCCAGGGCACCGCGAGCCACTGTCCAGGCAGTGAGAGGCAAAAATCTTCCCTCCTGAGAAATGGAAACTATTTCCCTGAATAAATTCAACCTGGAGGACTGGTGCTGGTGATGTCAGTCTGGTCCTGGCAGAGGCTGGTGAGCAAAGAGCTCTGATGCAGAACCATGTCCAGAGTCTTCCCAGCGCTCCCCACTGCCAACATGGACAATAAGTGGGGAAAAGTAGGAAAAAAAAAAGAAAAAAAGAAAAAAAAAAGGCGGCTATTTTGGTATATTAACCTCCTTGTGGCCAGGTGAAAGGTTAAATTCACATGATTCATTGGCGGCTGAGAGACAGCACTTTGTTGCTAGGATTTTGGGGAATGCGGAGGGCTCCAGTGAAGGAGTCTCGCTAATCTTTAAGGGAGGGAGCCAGGCTCCTGTCTGACGGCTGCAGGCCCAGCAGCTCTGTGTTTCATTTCAGACTGTCACTCTCCTATCTCTCAGCTCACTCCCAGCTCCAGCTTGCTGCCAGATCTTGGGAACTGTTAACTCAGACAAATTTATAGATGGAAAAAGAACAGTTAGCCATTGTTCCTGGGGTGGGGGAGGGAAGAAAGCGAGGAGCTTCGGCCACCAAAGTCATGATGTAACCTGGTTGTTGCTTGCTTTGGAGAAACATGCAAAGGATCTTGTTCTTCCCTTGCTAGGGAAGGAAATTGGGACCATTATGTTACTGCTAAATGTTGAGAGATGGGATGCTGGTGCCCAAGTTGCCTGGAGACCTCTGTAGAGTGTTTCCATAACGTGGAATCTCCCAGCTGGCCACCTCTGGGGTATGAGCTCATTTTTTTTTTTCATTTAAAGTCTCGTGATACTGGGTGTTTTTCCTTAAGGCTTCAGACTCTGAAGTCACGAGATCTAATATCAACAGCAGTGTTCTCACAAACACAGCGCCTCGCTCTGTGGGCCGCTGAGAGGAAACTGGAAATGGGGAGATCTCAAGGATTAAAAAAGAACAATCCAGTTGGCAGATATGGAGAACCTCATATTTGTTATTCTTTAGGAGTGCCATAACGTTCAGGAAGCATTACCGACTTGGGAGAAAAGCGAGAGACCAAGAAGTTGTTGTCTGGCTGGTGCTCTACCCCTGCTTCCCAATTGGATACTCTTCCAACCAGACTTCTTAGGGGAAAGACTTTTTTTTTCAGTACAACATTAAAGCCCATATGTGGAAAAAGAGAGAGTGTTTACTCACCCCGGGTTTATATATTTTGGATCACCTGTGACTCCTGAACATGGGTCTTTTTTAGGAGGTGTCTTCCAAAATAACCCAAATAATAGAGATATGGCTTCTGGGAGCATTCATACCCTAGAAAAGCCTCCCTGCAGCAAGGCTGTGCCTGTTTTACTGTCCTCATGGTTTCTGCAGCCTCTTCACCAGCTGGAGACATTCCTGATTCTTTGTGCTTGCTCACTAGGAGGGAAGAGTGAGAAAGGTTTGGAGACTGTTAGCTGCAAGTGGGTCCACCTGCCCTCTTCTGCAGGTAGCTTCAGGACAGGAGGAACCTGTATCACAGTGGAATAATTCAATGATATTTTTGTAACTTCTTCGAATCCAGATGCCTTGTTTTACCATTATATGGGGGGTACAGAGTAGATGGTGGTGAGAAATTATGGATTTAAAAAAGAGATAGTAATATGTTAAGTGTTCAGTAAGTGGAACTACTTGAGAATCTGCTGCATGGAAGGTGGTTTCTTCTTCCAAAGTCTAAATGGTTGCAGGAATCTGTTTTATTTTTCAATCAGCAGACTGCACAGGTTTGATTCGGAAGGGCTTGAAGGTATTATGGTCCCAAAATGTGACCCTCCCTTATTTTGCTTACTGGGGTTTTATTTAGCTCTGCAGTAACAAGGACGGACTTTCACATGCTATAAAATTCCTGTCCAAAGTCAGCTTGACATTGAAGCTTGTTGTCTGCTTAATTTTGTTCTCTATAATTGTAAGCACCTCTTTTTCCCGTTGCAGGCTCGGTGTGAGGTTATTGACTCAAACCCCCGGCATTACCTAGATGTGCGCTTACAAATACAGGTCTGAATCGATCTCCGGTGGAAGCCTTCCCCTGAAGTTAGCACAGATACCTGAGGGGTGAGTGTGGGACATTCTCTGTACTATGGGCTAATTTTCCTTTTGCACCTCCTCATGTATTTTACGTGTCTAAAAGTATCTGCCATGAGGGAGAAACGGCACCACGACATCTCATAAGCAAAGTACTGAAAGGATGTGACGAATGAATGGTGCAGCCTTTCCTATCTACTGGAACTAAATGTAATGTTCCCTGCATTGCTTTGCTACACTTAATTTAAATACCCTGATGCCTAATATTTTTCCTGCCTTTGCTCACTGCATTTGCAGGCTCTGCTTTCTGTTCATGTCTCCTCTGCCACATCTGAAATGCCTTGGTTTGGGCCAGCAGATCATCTCCTCCACCTCATGAGACTCCACTTCCCACTTCTCTCTCTCTTCAGCTGCATCTCTGACCTCTTCTGCCCTCATTTTTCACCTTCTCAGCAACCCCTCAGCCCTCATGGGCTGCATTTTTCACCTGCTTTGGCATGAAAACGCGGCTCCAATTAGTTGGAAAGGTGGTACGGAGAGGGAGAGGTGGATAGGCAGCTGGTTCAGCCAGAGTGGGAAGCAAAGCACTTCTTTGTCTCTCTGGGCACCCCAGTTGCCCAAGAGAGGTGGCGGCTTTCATGGCTGAATGTTCTGGAGTTTAGAAGAAGGAGGGGAATGCTCTTTCCTACTTCTTTAGACTTGCAAATCCAAAGTTAAGCCAGAACCTGAGCATTGCATCACGGTTAGTTTTAGGTGCAGACCATAGCTGTTATTACCCAGCTGCCTTCTCCAAGCACAATGGAAACACACCAGTTCTGTGGTCAAAGCAGCGCTCGGGGGAAGACGCGATGATGGGCCACTTGCAATCTCCCCACTCACTCCTGAGATTTTGCAGAAACAAGCTGAGCAAAGCCATGTGTTACATGGAACCATTGGAACGATTTTAAGGGAACAAAGATATGCAGAAGCAGAAGTCCTGGCAAGGCTTTATTCAGTTCCCCATGGAAGGGAAGAAAATGATGTCTGTATATCCCATCTGACTGTACACAGGCCAGTCTCCAGGAAGAGCTTAGCCATTGTCCAGCTTTTCCCAACTTTCAGCTCCACATCTGGTCAGCTGGTCCTTTCCTGCAGCCAAATGTCGGGGTCTTCCTTTCAGGGGACGCTGGCCAATCTGCATACAATCGGCGTGGTGGGTTGAAGCCGAGGTCACCATTGAAACTGTGTGTTTCCAAGTGCCATTTGATCAAACAGAATTTACAGACCAGGACAGTTATTGACAGGGCTGACAAAGGTGATGTTCCAATGATTTACAGTCCAGGTGTGTTGTCAGAGCAAGTTATTTACCTGAGATCCCAAGAACTGTTAAAATTTAATCCCCAGAGACCTTCTCTGGTTTTTCTGCAGCGTCTTGAAGGGTCACACCTCCAATTGAAGTCACCATGCAAATAGAGAAGAGTTTAGGAACTTCCAAGGGAAATAAGAACAGATACAATGATTTAAAATGTTTATAATGGGTATAAAATTGGAGAGGTGAACTGATATAGGATGCCCTTTCCCTTATCCTGAATGTACAATTCTCCACAATAAACCTCTTTGAATATATACACATTAGTCAGGATTATCTCTGGATGTCTAGTGGGCTAAGAATATGGATCCTGGAGATGTCAGCAGGAGGATTCATTAGAGGAGACAGCAAGTGCTTGGAAATGGGAAATGTATTCTCTTATAAACACAGCCTGCACTGGGGTTGACCTTAAGACTGAACAGAATTGGCTGGAGAGACGGGGAAGGCAGGGAACGAAAACAATGTTCATACGCCACCGTCTCCATTTTTTGTAACAAAACTCGTTATCAAGGTTTCTGTAACTTCTCTTCGTGTTCCAAATGAAGGGAACTCGCACTCTGAAAACTGAGACTGCTGAAAAGAGAACTAACCCAACTTACTCTTTACTGGTAAAACATATATGAATTTTAGGGGTATACGATGTGACTTCAATAGGGATTTTCTCTCTGTGGATGTGCTGGAACTTCCACAGGACCAAAGCATTATGCATTTCTTGTCCCACAAACCTGATTATTAGTTATTATTTCTTAAATCTAACTGGCAATTTCAACTCTGCCATATCAGAGTTTATGCATATGGAGGGATTCTTGCATTTGAAGTGAAAAGACTGGGAAATGCTAAAGCTCCTCTGTACGTGTGTGGGCACAGATGCATGTGGATGGTTTCCCCTTTATTACCACCTCTCCTTGCTCTCTCACTTGCTTACTGGGAAAAATGAAAGAAGCTAGCACCAAGTATGAAAGGAACTCAGCAAGCCAACATTGACTCCTACCTCATATCTATTAGCTGTAAATTACTTTAACATGAGTGACATCACACTTGACTCTTGGTAAAACAGTGTTAAGTTAGTGGGTAATAAAACAGCTTGACACTAATGATGGGTTCTGCGTGATAAATTACTGTCAGTGATCAGATAAGGGTTCTGGAGACTAACCTTGAACTAAATCTGTTTTGTTGCTACATCTTGTGTGCAGTGTTCCACTTCTAACCGTGGGGATTAAGGGCTCAGAGCCCGATCCTGCCCCGTGCTCGGAGGCGAAAGGGCTGCTCGTGTGCAGGAGCATTTCCAGAAGCAGCTTCCAAGCATCAGGCTGCTCTCACGAGTGGAGCAGGGAGGGTTTGGCCCTAACCTTGAGAGCAGCCGTCCAGTTACGTGAGCCTCATGGCCAGTCTGTTAGATGCAGGAACAGTTTCCAGCAGTGACTTAAGCATTGAAATCTCTGATATTTTTCAGTTGGAGAAAAAAGAAAACATTACCCAATCAAGGGGTGGATCCTGAAAGTTTCTTTTTTGTTTGTTTATGATGGATTTTGTTATTTGATGATGTTTTTTGACCTATATATTAGATCTATTCTACAAGCCATAGATGTCAATGACCTCTGTAAGAACAGAGGATGGCAGGATCAGACCCTCATTCAAAGAACTTGTTTTACTTGCAAAACTTTGGGAGAAAGCTTTATACCCAAGAGCTGGGAGCTGGCCAAAGTCAATGGAGCGCATGGGATTTTGAATATTTTTTGCATGTATTTTCTTTGGAATCTGACCAAGGTGCTGCTTAGAAAAGACTTCACAAATTGTTTTACATTGTTATTATTATTTGAGGCTCCATCTTCATTTATCATTCAGGTAACATGCTTGTGAGATATTTTTTTATGCTGCTTCTTGTATGAATCATTGTATTAAAACATTTACCATTGTTCAATTTTGTGCCTAATCACTGTTGTGCTGGCCTGTTTATTCCGACTGGTCTAATTCTGGCATGCTTGTATGTTATAAATGGCTTCAAAGAAGAGAAGTTTTAATTGTGTCGATGCAGATACCTCATTCATCTGTAATTATGACAGACCTCGTATTAAGATGCACTGATTTTAATGCGAGTCGTAATTAATTTATCGTTCCTGAAAGTCCTGAAAGTGAGAGAAGAGCCCTTGGAAGGATGGATCCCATTAAACAGAAAGAGAAGATTGTGAAGGAAATAGCTGAAAATGTCTGGGACTCTCAAGGATCAGGGATTGCTGAACCACAGACACGGCATCAGAGATGCAATTAGCCCGCTCCCACTTTTGCTAAAGAACAAAATATTTATTGGTGCTTCTAACTGAGCAGACAGGAAATGAAGAGCCCAGAGACAACATTTAAATAGAAATAGTAATAAAAACCTATATTAATATAAGGATAAAGCACTATTTACAGTGTAAGCATAGTTAGTTCTCCACAAAGGGCAGTCTAGAGTATGAAGACAAGAACTGGGCTCTGGCTGTGCCCCTGTGCTCAGGACAGGAGCGGGGCTGCTGGAAAAGTCATAGGTCTTTCTGCAAAATCTGAGGTGAAACAAAATCCATTTTGTTTCATGCACTTTTCCCATTAAATCCTTTTTTTTCTCAGAATGTTCTTGGCGTCTCAGTTCCATTTGAAAGGAGTGGGCCTTTTCCTGTGTGATTCAATGCAAAAATAATCTCTCTTGGCTTTTTGTTTGTTTGTTTGTATCCCTTCTTATCCCATATCTTGATCCCCTCTGGAAAAAAAAAAGGGAGGTAAGGAGAGAGGAGAAAAGTAACACTTCTGTTTGGAAAGAAAGGGAGGAGTTTGTGTGGGAGATGTCAAACAGACCAGAAAATCCCTGGACTTTCTCCAGAAACCCCCATCCACTTGAGCTGTGGATGTGATCAGTTTATCAAAACACCCTCTGGTGCATCGCTGCGAGAGAGCAGAGTCATCCCTCCATCAGGAAAGGTTTTTAAATGATCCCCTGGATTTATACGGCAGAGGCAAGATTCTTGTCTCTATCGCAGCCCCTGTATGCAAAGCAAAAAGGGGCACAGAGAGATATAGGTGAGCTGACACTCCCAAAAATGCCCCAGCAGGGCCAGGAGAGGAGATTTGGCAGGCACAGGAGATGTGAAATCCTCAGTGGGAGCTGGTCTGCACCCCAGATTTCCCCACAGCTCCTCCAAGCTCTGCTGCCTGGTAGGGAAGAGGCACGCCAGCAACATTTGGGTAAGATCTGCAGACGCAGCCGGAGCTGAGGAATTCCTTCTTTCTTCCATCCTTTGATTTGCTGACTGCGACTTGGGGCACAGATTTTACATCCCTGCTTCTGACAAACCAGCCCACGAATGTGTCACGCACATGCTCAGAGATGTGTCCAGGCTTAAATGCTTTTGTCTTCAACGTGCCCCTTTTCTTCTTTTCTCTCCCTCAGCAGACATAACGTAGCCCAACCGACCAGAGACACTGTGACTGCCATGATGTAGGAAAGAAACAATCTCTGGCTGGAGTGGTGGGCTCCAAACAGCTTATCCGACAGATGCATGAGCAGGAAATGCAATATCATGTCCAATTTCTCATACCTTATTCATGACGGTTGCGATCACAGAACACATGTAGCCCAGTGATACACAGCACATAGTGTTTTGGTGTGAGTCTTTTCTCTTCTCTTGCTCCAAAACCAGGCACGTTTGCTGGGAGACAAGAAGGCTCCTGAGAGGTGCTGATTTGGCCGAGCTGAGAAATACCCGTGGGTTTATGTAAAACAGCCCAGGCACTGAGAATGGAAACATGCCTACATTTGTTTTGCTAATTAACCTTAGCATGGGCTCAGAGGGACTTGTTTTGGAGGAGTAAGTGAGATGAGATGGACCAGAGCCCAAATGGCTCTTGTCTGCTCTGTGTAGCTGCCTCCGGGGTCCAGGGAGGTTTTTCTCTTATCCTTTTGGACCTGGATCTGGGTTCTCATTTCCCCAGAAGCACCTTGAGTCCATCAAGCAATGGAAACACTCAATGTCACAACTTCCCAAGACATGAGCAGGACCTGCTGCCCTCAATGTCCCGGCCTTCCCCCGGCCAGCCTTGTCCTAAAAGAAGAGCAAGGATGAGAAGCCAGATTCTCTGACAGCATCATGACACCTAGGTGCTCCTGGACCTGTGTCAGGAAAATGTAATTTATCTCCATCACCTGCATGCCAGGAGCCTCAGCCAAGGTACCTGGGCTAGATCAGTTCCCCGTGCTCTGCAGAAGGAACATTTTAAAAGGCTTATTTCATTGGGAATCATAGTGTGGTTTGGCTGCTGGTCTGGGTAGAGAGGGATGAAGTGACTCTTTAGGGAAGGAACTGGGACCAACAACCATGCTGGGATCATGGCGTCCAGCACCCTTTGGTGCTCACCCTGGGTCTCCCCAACTTCTTTAACACCCGGTTTCAGTAAAAGCCGTTTTATCAATTTAATAATTCCCCCCCCCCCCCCACTGTGCCATAGGAAAAAGGATTGAGTTACAGACTGATTTGAATGAAACCTCTCTGGCACCAAGGGCAGGAGAGTAAGGACTGTGCTCCAAAACAGCCCTGAGCGGGGCTACAATAATATAGTCATTGAGAACTGTGGGAAAAGACCAGTTAAAAAATCCCACCTGAGTGT
>WAAB01015856.1:0-14079 GCA_013389865.1 Piaya cayana
CTCAATCTCCCCCCTTTCAGCTTCAAACCCTTCCTTCTCATTCCTATACCTGAATGCTACGTCTTGGTGCAAATATTTGCTTGCATACAGCTGGGGAACAGATATTTTTCCCCTGCAGCTGTGTGGTTTGTCCCATTCAGCCCCAAGTCCCCACTCACTGCAGCCCAACACGTGCGCTGGTGGCCGTCCCGAGGCTCCTGGGCCCTGCCCTACGCTCCCTGTCTCACTCACAGGGATGAGGGCTTGGGAAGAGATCTAAGAAGGGATACAAGGGATCTGAGGGGCTCGGGAAGGGATGTGGCAGCTTGAGTAGGGGCACAACAGGCTCGGGAAGGGGTGTGGGAACCAGAGTGAGGTCTGAGGGGCTTGGGAAGGGGTATAGGAGCTTGGGAAGGGGCTTGGAAACTGGTGTGAGAGGACCTGAGGGGCTGGGGAAGGGGCTTGGAAACTGGTGTGAGAGGACCTGAGGGGCGGGGGAAGGGGCTTGGAAACTGGTGTGAGAGGACCTGAGGGGCTTAGGAAGGGTCTGAGGCTCAGGAAGGGGCTTCGGAACTGGTGCGAGGGCTCTAAGGGGTTCGGGAAAGGTCTGAGGGATTCTCGAGGGGGTATGGGAGCTCGGGAAGGGTCTGAGGGGTTCCCGAAGGGGTGTGGGAGCTTGGTAAGAGTCTGGGGCTCAGGAAGGGGCTTGGGAACAGGTACGAGGGGTCTGAGGGGCTGGGGAAGGGGCGTGGGAGCTTGAGAAGAGTTTGAGGCGTTCCTGAGGGCGGGTGAGAGCTTCGGAAGGGTCTGAGGGGTTCCTGAGGGGGCGCGGGAGCTTGGGAAGGGTCTGAGGGCTTCCCGAGGGGGCGCGAGAGCTTCGGAAGGGCCTGAGGGGTTCCTGAGAGGTTCCTGAGGGGGCGCGGGAGCTTGGGAAGGGTCTGAGGGCCTCCCGAGGGTGTGCGGGAGCTCGTGAAGGGCCTGAGGGGTTCCCGAGATGGCGCGGGAGCTGGGGAAAGGCGCTAGAGGCTGGTCCCGTGTCGCGTGGTTCCTCGGGGCGGGGCTCGGCCCTCACCGCCCAATCGCGAGGCCCGCGGGGGGCGGGCAGGCGGCGCGCGCCGCCGGGGGCAGCGCAGGCTCCGCGGAGCGCGGTGAGTGCGGCCGCGCTCAGACCCGGCCCCATCCCTGTCCCCCATCCCCATCCCGCACCGTGCCCGCCTCCATCCCCGTCCCCGTCCCGCACCGCACCCGGCTCCACCCCCATCCGCGTCCCTATCCCCATCCCACACGGTGCCCGCCTCCATCCCCATCCCCGTCCCGCACCGTGCCCGGCTCCATCCCTGTCCGACGCGATGCCCATTCCCCTTCTCATGCTACCCTGTGCCCGGTTCCATCCCCGTCCCCATCCCCATCCCACACGGTGCCCGGTTCCATCCCCATCCTGATCCCACACGGTGCCCGGTCCCATCCCCATCCCCATCCTGATCCCACACGGTGCCCAGTTCCATCCCCATCCCACACGGTGCCCGGTTCCATTCCCATCCCCATCTCACATGGTGCCTGGTTCCACCATCCCCATCCCACCCTGTGCCTGGTTCCATCCCGATCCCGCATGGTGCCCGGTTCCATCCCCATCCCACCCCACAGGCCCCTGGCTCGGGTGGGACAGGGGAGGCTGTGCCAGCGGGAGCTGGGAGGGGGGTCATGGGTGGTCAGGGCTCCCCAAGACAGAGCTCCCCCTTTCCCAGCACAATCGTCCAGCAGGGAAGAGGAGGCCTGGCAGCCCCATCCCGTAGGCAAGAGGTGCCCCGGTGCCGCTGGCATTGCTGGATCACCAGAGACGCTTCATTCATGCTGGGAAATAGCAGTCACCGTTTGCCTTCTTCACCCAGAGACCCCGCGACCCACCTTCGTCCCCGAGACACAACCTATTCCCACCATGCCTGAGAGGAACCAGCAGCACAGAGGGATTAGAACTGAGACTGAGAGAACCCAGTGGCCTCCAGCTGATGTTCTGCAGCTCGAAGGTGCTGGCCAGCCCAGCGCCGGTCAGACCAGCTGAGAAATGCTGGCTTAGGAGAGAAACAAACGTGCTCTCCTCGTTCCCAAACCAGCAGAGCCCAGCACAGAGCAGTCCTGGCTGTAGGAGCAGCTCTGTTGGTGCAGGCAATGGATGAATGCCAGCTCGCAGCAGCCGAGGATCTGGTTCCTCTAATGTTTGTGCATGGACTGTGCTGGAACCTGCCAGCGATAGGTAGTAGGTGTCCTTGTCCCCAGAGCAGCCATCAGAGACCTGGAGCGTGCCCAGCCTGCAGATCAAACCTCCAGCACCACGATGACAACTGGGAAAGGTGGGAAAGATCATCCACCCCCAGGTCTGCTGTTGTGAGCAGAGGGCCCTGGGCACGCTTGTACTCAGGCTCCTCATCGGGCCCTCTGTGACCTAGAGCAGAAGAGGCTTAGGAACAGAAATCCTCTCATCTGGATTGGAACTGGGTGTCTGAGCCGTGTCAGAGCACAGCATCTGGCCCATACAAAAGGCCTCTTACCCAAACGCTTGGTCTCAGCTTAAATATCCAAGTTCCAGTGGTTTTCGAGAACTGACACTGCATTGAGATGAAGGCCTGACCCAATTTGTTTCCAGAGTTTGGAAACTGTTTGATATCTAGAACCATGCTTTGCAAAGCCCTTGGGCCTGCTTCCCTCCTTTCACTTTTTTTCCCTCCGCTTTATGTTTCCTTGGCAGTGGCTTTTTTTTTAAAAACGTGATTTATCATCATGGAGAGTTTCCCTGAATAGCACAGATCAGTGATTCTCCCTGAGCAGCTGCTCGCTCTCCCCAGTACCTGCTGAACATTCCCTCGTGCTGCCTGCTGGGCTGTAACTGCTGCTGCTGTTGTGGCACTCGGATTTCAGGTTTGCCATCTCTGTGCCTGACTATCCACTACCCCTTGGATCTCTGCTGTGGTCAGCGATGGCTGGGGAAATCCCAGTGCCACCCAGTTTAAACCAGGCACACACGCATTGGTGGTCAGCAAAGGACACTCCCTTCCAGCTGCAATGAACTCGTGTCTTGGTTTGATGTTAGATAGGCCCAGACCAGCAGCACCATCTTCTCGTTGCTCGAGAAACTCAGGGGAGTTTGAAAGCTCCCACAGTCTCCCAGGCACTTCAGTTAGACGGTTCCTGCACGGGTGATGAGGGTTTACCTGCTTGGGGAGATGCCGGACAAGTGCTGTTCAAGTTGAGCTGGCTGGTGGAGCTGCTGACTGACCACAGAGCAGCCTGGTGTGGTTTCTCTGCTTCAGTCGTTAGTGCCAGATGTTAATCGCGCTGCTCAATGCAGTTATGGACAGCAGAAAGGCATCCCAGTAATGGGAGCTGCGCCTAGAATAGAACAGAGAGCAGAACAATGGCTCATTTCTCTATGCAGGCGCGTCTATTTCTATTGAGAGCCCATTAACCCCTACATCCCAGGCCAGAGATGTCACATCTGTGAGCTGCAGAGAAACTCTCTGAGGGCTGAAACAGTAGTTTTTGGGGTGGGCACTGCTCTGGTCCCGAGGTAGCCGCATTGTCACAGTGGCGATGGCTGAGCTCGCGTTCTATACAGTGGCTTTATAAACAAAGTTGTACAAGTACTTCCCACAGGATCGTCCCGTGGTGTTTTGCAACTCCCATTTGCACAACAGAAGCACGAAGCAATTAAAGCCATTCATGGGTTCAGCATGAATAGATCTATCCGATTTCACAACTCCGTTCTAAAATTGGACTCCTTTTAAAGTTAATATTGATAATTAGCAGGGCGTGACTAAGCTTGAGTGGCTGCTTTCATGGGGGGACTTGAGAAATACTGTCTTGAGCACCAGCTGGGAGACCCGTGCAGCCCCCTGCTTGAAGGGAGCTGCTGTTTAGAGGGCGTGGAACAGGGCAGTGCGGAGACTTACCAGTCACCAGACCCTGCCACAACAGGGAAGTTCTGGATTCCATGAACACCCTGGATGCCTCAAGGCTGAGGGCCATTTATCAAACATATTCCCACTGATGAACTTCCCCATGTGACTTTCCAAAACTTAGAAGCAGGAAAACACTGACAGAGGCCACCTGACTCAGCCCGGAGCAGACCAAGGACCGGGGTTCTGAAGTTGTCCCCACACAGATCTGCCAAGTGCCTGCAAGGAGGCAAAGGTGAAGCAGCAAGGAGAGGGCATTTCACTGACTTCAAGTGAAGTGGGAATGACTTCAGGGGCCCTCAGCACCCCTGAAAAATCTTTTTGCTTGAGTAGGCATTGGTGAGCTGTTCTCAAAAACTGTCCTAGTGAACTGGGAAGCTTTACAAAAGGTTGTGTCTGTCCCCAAGAGCTCTGCGCTGTTCATTTGTTCTTCTTTCCTAGGCAGAAACCAGCGTGGTTCCTGTGAAGAGAAACCATCAGCGATGACGCTAGAGGACAGGTCTCGCATGAGGGTCCTTGACTTGAAGGGCAGCTCTCCACTTCTGTAGCTGATGGGTGAGGACAACCGCTTGGTAAAAGGAGCTCCGCGGCGCTGGCAGGATGAGTTACAGCTCACTCTCCCTACATGAACTGTACCACAACACCACCACCACAGCCAAGCCAGAGCCAGGAACAACCCTGGATGTGACTGCACCAGAAACACCTACTGCAAGCCCTGAGACTACCAGTTTCAACAGCACCAAAATCCCAGATGTGTCCAGCTCGGGGCCCGGCGTGAACACGATGCTGCTGTCCTTTGGGATCATTACTGTGATTGGGTTGGCTGTAGCTATGGTAAGAGAGGCCTGCTAACTGTTTCTCTGTGGCAAAGGGGCTCTAGAATTGATGTGGGTTGAATAACTTATTTGCATTCTACTAAAAACTCACCCAGAGCTGCTGGGAACTGCTAGCTCCCCAACCCCCTTTCTTTTTAAGGCCTTTATCCAGCGTGCCAGTATTCCTGTAGTCTCCCGGAGGTCTGATCCGAGCGGCGTGCTCAGCAGGCCTAGAGGAAGTCAGGCATGGTATCAGTAGTTATTTTTAACACCCAAGGGAAGTTCAGTTAAAAGAACACAGAGCAGATTCTGTTCAGACTTGTTAACTGGAACGGCTGCGTTGATTTAAACCTTGTCAACGCTGGGCCCCCCCCACGAGAAAGTTCATCCAAATTAACTTTTAACTGTGCCCAAGATTTACCTCCTCAACTCTTCCCCATCCTACTGGGACTGTTGTAATGGAGGTTTTCTTTCTCCTTCAGGTTTTGTATATCAGGAAGAGGAAGAGGTAAGTAACATCTGTTGTTGGCCAAAGGGTGCTTCAAAATCCAGACAGAGCGAGGAAGGAGACGGGGAGAGTATTAAAGGATGGCTGGCCCAGAACAAGCCCATGGGGAGTCAGGCAGGGGTAGGGACGCTGCACTCCTGGTATTGACCCAGCTTCTAACACCAGAGCTTCCAAAGGCTCCTCCACAACTTTGGGAAGGGAAACACAGTTGAGGAAGACAGGGAGTCTGCAGCCTCTTCAAGCTTCATTGATGTGATGCACTAAAACAGAGGAGAAGGTTATGAGTGTATAAAGAAGCTGGGAACTTGCATCACGAGAGGTGCGGATCTCACATTTCAGCCTATCTCTTTCCTATTTATTGTTATTTTATGTACTTCAACTCCAGAGTTAATGTACTGCTCTTAGGCCACTGGGAGGAAGAGCAGACTCTGCTGTCAGACACTGTGACACGGCAGGACCAGCTCTCGTGGGCAGAGGGACAGGAGGAGAAGTCACAAAATGCCGAGCTCCATTCCACCCTTGTCTTTTGTCCCACCACATAAAGCTTGATCTTGTAAGGGCTGCAGGAACTTAAATCCCCGATTCCTCTGTGCGTAATGCCTGCCAACATAGATTAGTGATGCAAATTAATCCCTGTAACTGCACTCTGGGTCTCTCCGCTCCTGCCAGCTGTGTGTAGCAGGTTCTTATCCTCATCCCTGCAGCACAGGACCTGAGCCTTATCCATCAAGAGCAACAAGAGCAGAATCGCTGTGCAGCAGGAGAAAGCAGCCTGCAGGGAACCTCTCCAGGGGTTGGGGGAGGCAGCCTGAACATCTGTCTTTCTGTTTACTGAGTTTTTCAACCAACCCTTCCCTCCTGCGGGCAGGTTGGAGAAACTCCGGCACCAGCTCATGCCCATGTACAACTTCGATCCCACAGAGGAACAGGATGAACTAGAGCAGGAGCTGCTGGAACACGGGCGAGATGCAGCATCTTCCCAGGCATCGCAGAGCAAGGTAGGCAGCAGGGGCCACCCAGGCTGTTACCACCATCGCTGGCACCTGCACCGCTTTTGTTATGGAGACAGGGAGGTGTTTTAGGCTGAGGAAACAAACTAAGACCTTAGGAGGCCTTCCTCTGTCTCTGCAAGCCCTGAAGATAGGGAGCTTGAGCATTTTGAAATGCTTAGGATGGACTGAAGAGTCAGGCAACTAGGATGAAGGTCCTGGGGATGCAAAGTGCTGTCTCCACTCAGCTAGGAGAGAGAAAAGGGTGACTCCACCAGGGAAGGGTGAGTTCACCACAGTTCACTAGGGAGCAGCAGGATGAACGGTATTTTTCTAGGAGAGGAGGCTTCAATGCTCACAAAGCACTGAGGCTCCTTTTCCTGAAAAGCAAATGATTTCCATGCAGTTTTAAAGCTTTGCCTAAGGACGCAAGTGTGGGAAAAGGCCTTGCTGAGGGAGAGATTGTAATCCTAACGGTTAACTGTGCTGCAAGCCCTGAAGAACCCAGGCAGGAAGCCTGCAGGGGGTTGTGGCACAGCGCATCTAGTCTTGTCAGCACCTCCAGGCCAATCCTGCAGGGCACAGAAAGAGAGGAGAGTTCTCTATCTGAATTTGAGGAGAGGGGGGAAGAGGCTTGGTTTTGACCGCTTCTGAGTGTTTAAATCCATGCGGTGTGTTGAGAAATGATAGTGTTCTCAGAGACCTCTGACTTACAAGTTAGAAAATAGTGTGAGAGCTTGGCCAGTTGGTTTTGGTTAATGGGCTAGGTGGGTCCTTGAGGCTGTCTCCTTCCCCAGGGGATTGAGAGGTAGAAAGAGGGAAGAAGGGCTTCTTACCAATGTTTGCAGCCAGCTTCACAGTCTTTTCTGTTTCCTTTGTCGCCACCACCACACAAAAAGCCTTTCTGAAAGACAGAGACCACAGGGATGGCTGGAACAGGTACGTCTCTTAGTCAGTGATACAGCCTCCCCCTAGTGTAGACATCTCTCCTTTCTTGAAATCCTCTCCAGCTGCTCTGTGTTGCCCACGTCTTCCCTTGCTTTTCCAGTTCCATGGAAACAATGGAACAATTTCCCAATTTCCCAAATTCTCAGTTTCCGCACAGTTTACACCTTTAGATAATCTGTAGCAAGGAAAGGAGACAATAAGTATAACTGTAATTATAAAACGTTTACCTTGAGCCATGCTTCCCAACCTGCTAAAGAACACACAAGAGGCGTTTGTGTTGGAATGTGAGAGATTGTCAACACATTCTATGTGCTGGTTTGGGAAAGCAAGAAATTGTGTTGTATAAAAACAAAGATCTTGTCTTTTGAGTGAGCACACAATGGGAAAACATCAGATCCTGCTATTAGTGCACATTGAGGACTTCCCTTCGCATAGGGGGAATGACAAGGACAGAGTTAAACTTAGCACATAAAAGCAGATCCTTGCTATCTATAGGGACTGGCCAGCAGGAGACCTCAGATCCCTTCAGAGCTTGCTAACACACTGATACCTGTGCCTTAAAAGCACACGAGTTTAAAGGCTTAAGATAATGAGAGAGGGGGAGTCTAGAACAGCAGCCAAAGTTCAGTGTGTGGCACGTTTCCAGGCCTTCTTCATCTTTCAAGTCTTTTCATGCTGCCTTGTGTATATAAATAGTGAGACCCAGTAATCCAGTGACGTGGGGATTTTAAACTGGAATGGCTGGCTGGCTCTCTGGCCTGGTGTGCTTTTCTGTCACAGCCTCGTTAATGCCACGTCAGCCGCCCTCCCCTTAGTCCAGGGGGAATTGGGTTCCAGGACGGTGTGGCCTGTGCCCAGGCACACACACCTGAGCAGGGGCAGGACTTGCTGGGTCTCATCTTTCACTGCTTCACCACAGATTCTGCTGACAAGTCAAGGAGCCCTCCAGAGACCCAGCCGCCTGGTGTTCACGGACGTTGCCAATGCCATCAATGCATGAACAGCACCTGCCCCTGCTCTGGGATCGGGCTGAGACTGGCGAGGACGAAGCTAATAAACCAGTGACTTCCCACAAGAAGCACGGCCGATCCGCTGAGCCCCTCTGGTCACCTGCTGGTTTGCTTTTCGGATGGGCACAAGCACTGGGAGCTGTGGTTACCTTGGGGAGCGAACCCTCTGTGATGGCAGTAAGGATTTTTCGGTGCATCCGTTACTAGTAAAAGGTCCTGATCTCCAGGTTGTGGGCTGGTGCTGACTGATATCCTCTACCAAGCTGCGTGCTTAGGGGCTTGTCCCCCGTGCGGCACACGGGCTGCTGCTGTTTGAGCCCAGGGTGATGATGAAACATGGGGAGTTCACTAGCTTGACAAAGGGAAAGGGTGAACATTTGGCCAATTACACCTTAACTGAAGAGGTGGCTGAATATTCCCCATCGGGGCTGCCATTGACAGAGAAGAATCCACACAGATCTAGGCAGGGAGTGTCAGGATCTGGCTAGAACTCCCTGCTAGGGAGCTAGGAATCGTTTTGCTTGGGCCACAGAGACAAATGGAGTAGAACTAGGGTTCCCAATACCGTGTATCCCCTCTTGCTTTGGCTCAGGGAAGCTCCTGCAGCACAGAAAAAAAAAAAATTAAGCCTTGAATGCTTTTCTATTAAATAAGGAAAAAGACGTATTGGCTGAACATTACAACAGCCCCGCGCCGGCCCCCAGCTGGCTCACCCTTACCTGCCAGGACCTGCAGTCAGAGCCTTCCCTTCTTCCCGCTCCCGTTACCTGCTAACACAGAAGGGACAGGTAAGCCACGAGTTCCCCTGTGACCCTGACCGCTCTGCCCGTGTGTCCTTAGGGGGGAAGCGTGTGAGGGGCCTCTGGCCACCCTGCAGAGCCTGTAGGGGCACAGCAGCCAGGGAACAGCGTGCACTGATCACCTCCTTTGCTTCTGCAGCACATGCATTTGTCAGATTAAAAGGGAATCGTGGCAAGCAGGAATTCAAATTTAGATGCAGAGGCAGGCTGTACACAAAGAGATGTTTCACTGCAGTTCGGGTGTCACATGCTTTGTTGCAAGTTTGGGCTTCCCAGTTAGTTTTTGTTCTCCCAAATCTTTTCTTTTTCCTTCCCCACTGTGATTTTTTTTTTTTAATGCAGACTTTCCTGGGCCTGTGGCACTGACCCCTGCAGCGCACAGCTTCCCTCATGGCAGTTTTACAAGCCTAAAGTTGCTTTAATTTTCAGTATCCCTCTTTTAAAATCCATGTAGTTCTGGGAACATCCCAGGGCGAGGAGGGTCATTGCTTGTGGAAAACAGCCCATCTCCACGCAGGAGGCACCCCCAGACGGCTGGTTGGTGGGGGTGTTTGCATTCCAGGGATACATGTGGGTACAAAGACCCAACGTGACCTGGCTCAGATCCTTAGAATCTGGATGGTACCTGTGGATTTTCTCAGAAGTTATGCCTGCATGGTCAGCTGAGAAGGAAATCCATCACGCCTCACACACACACACACACTTACCATCTCCTGCAGGTGCCCTGGGGGCACTGGGACAGCGGGTTTCTCTGTTGGGCAGCTGGCACGTTGCTGTCACAGTCCCACGCTGCAGCACAGCAGGGATGTGAGCGGCAGTAGGAGCGCACGGCAGTCCTAAATCACGATGTTTCCCCTAGAAACTCTTTAGATTGCAACTTCGTGTGTAGTTTTAAAACTGCATAAAAGGCAAGTGGGAGCTGAGCTGCGTGCCAAAAGCAGCAGCAGCCTCCTTTGTGCTTTCCCCAGCTCCACGCGATGCCCAGGCAGCTGCTGAGCCAGCTCAGGTGCAAACCCACGCACCGTGTCCCACGTTAACGCCACGATCTCTTGTGTAACACACCCCCCTACAGAGGGATTCTCTTTAACCCATCTCCCCGAGGTGGTAGGCTTTGTCCTGTGGTGACTGCCCTTAGATTAATGACATACAGATAATAAGAGCATTACGGGTATTTGCTGGGCTTGTACTGGAGTGTTCTTCTAGTTCAGCAGTGCCTCCTCTCACTGTTCTTGGACGTGTATGTACAAATTAGCAGAAGCATTACGATGTAATTTAATTCAAGTGTTTCTGTGTTTTAAGCATTGAAATATAATTAAACTATTTACATGAAATCTAGCAGGATTGTCTCCTTTCTCATCCAGCATTTTCATTTGCCACAGAAAACCGCTGGAGCGTCTCCTCAGTACCCATTGGTAATTTTTAGGCTGTGAATTCCCCTGCTCTTTCAAAGACCAAACTAAGTGGGGGGAAAAAAACTGGAAGGACAAGCTCTGCAGGGCAAAAGTTCCAGGGCACAAAACCTCAGAGCTTTGCAGGGAGGCTCGGTGCTTGGTGGAGAAGCTGGGAAGGCAGGAGCTTCCAGCCTGGCAGCTGCTGGGCACGCGGAGTGCAGACAGACAAATTCCAATGTGTCCTGTTGCTGAATTATTCTTTAACCAGCTGAATTCCTGGACAAGCCAGGGGTTCATCAGCTCACCTGCAGCTCTGCCCGGGCTGGGACAACCACTGTGAGCAAAACTGGCAGCTCCACGGTGCGTTTGTCAGCATATTTCAGATTTGCTCTCTGCCTCAGGTTTTATAAATCCCAAAACTCTGATTTGGATAGAAGAACGAGCTCACCCCTGGTGATGTCCACGTGTGCCCACGCTGGTGCACATGGAGGATGCAAAGCAGAAGCCGGAGGTGCTACCGTTTATGTATTTATTAAGAAGAAACTCCAAGGCTAATTAGCAAATTGCCAACACTATGGCTTTCAAAACCAGAACCATTTGCAAGAATCTTCCAAACTCTGCTAGATAACAAACCTCATTCATCTCCTGTGGTTAGATCCGACTGTAATTATATCTTTTTTTTAACTGAGCCAGACGAGACCTGTCCTAGCTTAGAAACACTGAAAATGCATTTGCTTAGAGGTAGGATTTGGCTGCGCGGAAAAAGTAACTATATAGAAAATAGGAAGCACTTATCATTCCAGAAAAGAAAAGCCAAGTAATCCAGCATGAGATGCTAGCGCTCTGCAGACAGCTGGAATCCTGCCCACCTTTAATAGGCGCTGACTTTCATTCCAAATTTCTGCATTAAAAGGAAAGTTGAGACTCTGGACTGGGATTTGAGCTACACTCAGAGTAACTCCTAATAGTGTGGGATTCTGCTTGTTCTCCTCGAGCACTTGTATTTTGAGACACATTTTCTACCTTGGCTTCCCAATAAAGCATTAAGAGGTAGAAGTGACTTGATTTGTATTTGAAAGAGAAGCAGCATTTTGTGTGCCTGTCCCAGAGGGATAGCGCTGGCCTAAAGCAAATGGATTTACTGTCTAGCTGAGGTGGTTCTCATCTGTACTCCATGCTGCCAGCTCAGAAATGTCTGACTGATGTCGTAAGAAAAGCTGGAGTCACCTACAGGTACAACCCCAAAGCCATTTGGGAGGAGCTGAAGTTCCAGTCTCACAGCTCTTACTCTCAGGTAATACAGGTTCATGAAAGAGGCAGTACAGCCTTGCAAGTGGGCTCCTAAATCTGCCAGTTCACCTAAAAATGAGGTAAAGAAGTTGGCAGATACCTTAGTGTGTCACTGGTGTGGCCCTTGAATACAGACAAGAACTGCAGCCGAGCGTTTGTGCCCACTGAGGAGCAGCACCAGCTGGATCTTCTCATGTCACAATCAGCAGTTACAGCTCTGCAGCCCTGGTGTCCCACCTGAATTCATCCACACAGCAGCAGGAGGTGGTCCAGCTCTGCCTGTGCCTGGCAGCACATCTCATCCTACAGCATCAGATCTAGGTCAGTCCCTGTGTTCTAATCCACTCAGTCCTTAATTTCACTGCTCTGTGGTGGAGGAGGCACAAAGGTTGCTGTCATACAACTTTCTGATAAACTCCAAACGCAAGAAACTACTGTTAGGGCATATCAGACAACACAGAATCAACAGGATCAGGATTCTGATCACTGCTAAACTGGGCAGATGACCTAGAAGGAAAAACCTTTCCTACTATCTCCAGCCAGCCCTTCCTCTTAACGCTACATACGTTTTCTTGTGTCAAATAAATACCTGCTAAGGGACTAGACCTCTGATGAAAGGATAATAAATGAGCTCAATAGATACTGCTGTTTCGTGGGTTTCTGCTAGGCACGGCCATAAATTCAAAGCCAATTATGTTCTGTTTAAATATTTAACGCTGTAAGCTAGCCCCATTTCACATCTTGTCAAAGATAATTGCGATACCCACTTTGTCCCTTTAATAGGCAGGCAGAGCATCCACAGGATGGAAAATACCCCTGGGATCTCACCGGTTGCAACTGGATATTGGAAATCCTCCCAGTTCCTCAGGGTTTAGCACAAATCCACATACAACATGAGGCCAGGAGCATCCAACACCACATCTCAGACCAGCTGACTACTGCTGAATCCTAAAACTAAACAGCACCGGCAAGTTTTATTTGCATAGCTGCAACACTAGAGGACCCCACACACGCACATTACGGACTGAAGACAGCAGTAATTCAAACTGAATCCCGAGGCTCTGCAAGGAAGCAACGTTGGTAACTGGGTCTGCAGGAACTCCTTTGAAGTCATGAAATCCAGTCGCTGTGACTAAGCTTGTAAACACTGTTCACTCAAAGTCGCTCTCGGATCCAGGGCAGTGCCAGAAGGCCAAAAGCTGGTTAGAGGAGACGGCCCTGAGGTGATAACACAAGGCGAGGAACTTCAGAGTCAATCCCCAAGACATCAAGGCCAGAGCTTTCCTCTAAAGCACCCAAGTTACTGACCACTGGAGCAACAGCAGTGGTTAAGCTGGAAATGCCACGAAGGCTTTTCTTTCTGATAGAGCCAAAAAAGGACTTGAAGACTGTCTTTCAGATGCAGCCCCTATGGGGAACTGAGCAAAAACTTAACTCTTGGGACTGCTCCATCAATGTGCCAGAGGGGGTCCAATATAGAAGCTCAGCAATTAGCTGTGTAAACAGGTTTTTCCTTCACTGGATCTGCATTACTGAGCCAATCTTTCTGTTGAGCTGCTGCTGCCTATGGCAGGGAAAGGCACCACATTATCTAAAGATTTTTAATCAAGATTAACACCCTCACAAAAGACAGACTACAAACGGAAAGCATCTCCCCAACAAGTTGTTGGCCATTTCTTCCCCTAAGTCCCTGGTTGGATGTTTGGGGTAAGGCAGCGGACAATAGGAGAGAAAGCTTGGCCAGATTTATCACAGAAGAACGTGAAATGTGACATGAGGAGTCCTGTTTGCTGTCCAGTCTCCTGGCTTCAGCAAGAGATGAGGAGGAGGCGTGCTACTGCGCTGGGGCAGGGATGTTACCGAGAGAGCTCCTGAGACCAGTAGTTTTGCCAGGCCTGGAACTGTCTTTTCCAGTGATGCCTAAGGGGAAAGATCAGGGGAGAGAGAGTTAGAGCTCTGGGTCAAGAATGCTTCCATGTGCCCCGCTATAGAGTCACTGTGTGGTTAAAAGGTGGCAAGGATCCACTCCTAAACAACCACAGGTCTTCACAACCGCATTCCCATTGCTCTTGTACCAGCTCCAGGCTCAAGCCTGACACAAACGGCCTCCCTGGCAGCACGTCTCAGCGTGATGCTGTTGAGAGACCAGAATTTTCTGGCTTCTGCTATGGAAAACACACACAATCAACCCCTGCTGGGAGCAGTTGTCTGTATTCCCAGCTGCCCCCCTGGATCCTCATGAGAAAAAGCACCAGAAGCACCTTACACAGTCACAGACAGCAGGGAAGTAGATGCCCAGGTCTGAAAATTGCCTCAGAGCGGGGAATGTTTCTGGCTGCAGAGCCTGCTCTGATCCATGACTAACAGAAAAGTGCGAGATCCCAAGGCTGCTCCTGGCT
>WAAB01015858.1:0-41758 GCA_013389865.1 Piaya cayana
AGTCCTCTGCATTCCTAATAAAGAGAAATTTTATGGATAAACATGGGAAGTATTTTGATAAGCCCAAATGGATTGTTTTCATAGAGTTGTAGAATCATTTGAGTTGGAAGGGTCTTTTAAAGGTCATCTACTCCCTGCAGTCTGGGTCTAGTGGGGGAGTCAGCAGTGCCAGCTCTTCTTCTTCTACCAGAGCCTGTGCAGAGTGAGGCAGCTTCAAGAGGCAGGTTCTCTACTTTGTGCTGGTGTGGGCTTGATGAGACTGCAGTCACCTGGAGCTAGTGGCTTCTCCTTTCTATTGTCTGGCCTAATATCTGACAACTGCTGTCTTTGAAAAAGTGTATCGCTGTCTGACCGAAACCAAAAATTGATCTTGCATCTGAAACTGTAGTCATCTGCAGCAAAATTTGACCATATCCTATGAGTGAAACCCAGGTCACATTGTTTTCATTATGACTTGTCATTTCAAGGCGGTAAGTATTGGACAGGGGCTTTCCCTGCTGATGCAGTGACTTAATATCCCGTGCTGATGTTGCCAGTAGTGCTAGTGCTATGTCTTTGGCAAGCTGCCATCTGATTGCAGAGATGTGCAGAAGCACTAAGCAGTGTCAAGAGTAGCAGCTATTTTGCCTTGCCTGCCTTGTCTTATGGAAGAATTCTTGATGCCATACTCCATGTGCATGAGGATTGTGGCCTCCTGTGCTTCACTTTTCCAAGTGGTCTTGACTTTGCTTATGTACTGGACTGCTAGATATGCAACAAAAGTTGGATGGTATCATTCAGTTGTAAAACAGAGGAGGGACCAGATGAAAGAAGAGCAAAGTTCATGCTTTGGCACTTTTCTGCCTTTTTGTCTCCAAATTTCAGCGTAGGGTGTACAAAAATAACAAACTGTTGGTGGATTGTTGTTTTTTGGTTTTTTGGGTTTTTTTTAAGCATTGGCTTAAGAAAACTCTTCCCTTATAGTCCTTATTCTTAGTTTCTCCCTTCCAAGAGTGGATTCAAGTATTGACTCATCTGCCCAAAATAATGTAACTCCAGGAAGACAGTGGCACTGGGGAAAGGAAGATATTTCTGAACACAAGCATGGCTGAACTTCTGCCAGTTTTTTACTCCTTGGAGTTTTCAGTGACCAGTCATTTCTGTAATGTTGCAAGAATAGTGTTACCTCAAGGGCAAGCTTTTTATTAAAATACATAATTCTGGCCTCAGAACCAAGCAATTTAGCTTTTGCATTACTAGCAGCAGTGTTGACTTTGAGGCCGATACAGAAGAGCTGTTAGGTGGTGGGAAGGAGACTTGAATGACGCTGCAGACTTGGGAAAGCCATCACGTGTGGAGGCTTTTGAATTCACATCCTAAGAACATGCAATCAGAAAAGGCAGAGATGACCAAATGTGTTTCTGTTTGACAAGACAAGGATGTAGATATTGTCTGAAAGGCTCATGTAAGAGATATGCTGCCCCAGCTTGGCCATCTCTCCTGCTGACCCAGTGACAGGCATCAGATGCTGCTCAGGGCGGGAGCATGAGAAATATTTTTGTAAATGGAGAATAACAATTCTTTTCTTCCCAGGGAGAATAAAAATGTTTCTTTGCCTCTGTGGGGCATTTGCGGGCGGGATTCACTGGCAGCAGCAGGCGGCCAGGACGCGCCAGTACAAAGTTGCTCTGTGTCGGGCACTCAGTGCTGCCTTTGTCCCCATTGCAGCAGCTCGGCCGGTTCTCCCATGGTCCTTCACGGACAGCGGAGCGGAGGTGGGGGAGAAGCCGTCCAGCAATGTTACTATGGGTGCGACACAGGGCTCGGCTGGGGACAATCTGCAGTAGCCCACAGCGGGTGCAGAGCAGCACTCAAGCATCACCTGTTATAGCACTCAAGATCACCTGNCGCAGGAGCCCACAGCGGGTGCAGAGCAGGTTGGTAGCCTTCTCCCAGTGTGCGTGGCGGGAGATGTTAACCTTGCTTGCAGGTGTTAGCACATGCTCCTGCTTGATGTGCCTCTGGGCAAACACCCTTCTGGCTCCTGTGAGGAAGGTGCAGGCTTCAGGTTTGGTCTGTTCATCCTCACTGCGCCAGGTTGTCCAGTGGCACTGCTGGAACCAAGGGGTAGTGGAAATGCCCTATTTTTTTGGTCAGTTAAGTTGGAGTGGACACCTTCAGGATGGTGGGCAGGAGTGAAGGGTGTTTGGCTCTTGGGTGCGTGGTGCGTGGACTTCCTTCTCCTGACACTGGCTAGTTCTGCATGCCCTCAACACCAGGAGACAAAGCTCAGTTTTAGATTTTAAATACTGGTTGCGATCAGGGTGCAGGTCAAGGTTTTCACTGAAAAAAATACCCTTGTTTCCATGGAGAAACTAACTCCCAAGTTCAAAGAAGAAAATGCTCCCTCTGCCTGGCCCCTGCTATGTTGTTGGAGGTTTTTTTTAATGTTATTTTTTAAGAGTGTTCTGCTTTTATGGGAAAATGTGTTTTCCTGTACCTGTTGCTGAACAGCAGTAATCAGTGTATCTCCGACACACCTGGAAGTAGCACCTGTCAGGACAGGAGAATGCGGTATGTTTTGAGTACTGGCATGCAGGAAGCTGGACTTAGAATATCTCTGGTCATCTCCCCCCACCCCCGATAAAACGTGCATGAAAGCCATAAGCAGAAGTTAGTTATGCCTCATAGTTTGTTTTGTGGCTTGTAGAATAAATTAATACCGTTAGTATCCTTTTCGTGTATGGTGACTGTGCTTGTTAGCCCATATCCCATGTTGCACATATTATAGATACCTACTTGCCATCAATGGACTACCAGTTAATAATTTCTTGTACGTGTTTATTTTTACAGTGTCTGGTTTGGGGTTGGTGGGATTTCTTTTGTTTATTTGTTTTTGTTTCTTAAACAAATCTCAGAGATGGTGCAGTTTATCAGGATAACTGTTCCACTCTTACTCCACCCTTCTTGTTTTCTTCATAATCTCCTGTACTTGTCTCTTTCATCTCTTCTGAATCAGTCTTGTAAGCTCTTTGACACAGATCCCATTGTATTTGACACTTATGTTGCTGCAATACATGCAGTAAGTAAGTGTAATAATTTGCTAATGGTTCTGGTGTGTGAGAAGTGTAAATATCCATGACAGTGTGTTGGTGATGCCTTGCAACCAAGGCAAACCAAGAATGAGATTTAATGTGTTGACTGGAGATGGATGGGAAGTCTGACTCTGTGCATGTGAGCTACAGTACTTACAGACCTTTTATTTACCAATGTACTTTAGATGTACACTTCACATTGCTGCTGCTTAAATATTTCGTTTTTATTACGGAATGGTTCCTGAAGAGACCTTGCAGTATATTTCAGCAAATGGTGTTACTGATGCAGTCAGTCTCCTCTCATTTGTGAGCAACATTTTTTGAACCTGCTCTTATCAGTATCTGAATCCTTGCCCTTTTGAAGTTCCTGATGACGCTTCTGTTGACTTTCCTTGGTTCGGGATTTTGCCCTTTATTGTACTTCCTTTTTCATACCACAGACAACAACTTTTCTGTAGAGACAAGGAATGTTTAAAAAAAAAAAAAAGATAGGCATTGTTAGGTGTCAGGTCTCTGTTGAGTGTATGAGGTTTCTTCATAGTGTCCTAGGCTCTGCTTTTCTGAGTAGTTTGTTGTGGTGGTTGTGGTCAGTTAGAGTAATTTCTTGGGAAGCTGGTGTCATTGATTGCTGCAGAAATTTCTTTTTTTTTAGTTGCCTGAATTATCTATGGTTTATGGACCAGATAGTATGGTAGAATTACTAACTGTGTTAAAGTTGCAAATGAATTTTAAATGACTTTCTATTTTAAAACCATGTTTGGAATGTATTTCTTACCATCAAAACAAAGAACTTGCCAACAATTTTTTATGATCCAAACTGATAAGACAGGCATGTACTACACATACCAGCCTTAAGGCAGAATTATGTTCGTGAATGTGTCTTAGCTGGAATGTACAGTGGAAACTTAATATAAACATTCAGTTACTCTTGATGCTGTGTAAGAATAAATCATCTAACTTACTGAACAGTGGGAGAGATGCTTTTGTGAACCCTCCAGTTATCTCTATCTAGTAGCTTAAAAATACAATAAAGATGAAAATGGTCCTCCAAGGCCTCCAGTGGTAGCAGTTAACGAAGCAGGCAGGTGTTTGTCAGAAGCTTCCTGGGTGTTTGCACCTTGTGTTGTGCCTTATTAAATAGTCACAGAGCAGTATATTTTTACATATTATGCTGCTGCAGTTCCTAGATCTGATGAACAATACTGTTTTAGTGTTTTGCACTGAATTTCACATAAATAATTCGTATTTAAAAAACACAGTATCAAAAAGGAAAAAACTTGCACAAAAATACCAGATGTAATCTAACAATTATTTATGTATTTATTCATTAATAATGCATGTACTGAGCCTGCCACATCTTTCTCTTGAATGTGTGTACGTATTCTGTGGTGGGAGAGCATTTTGAATACTCGTATGATTCATAGTATGAGTTTTCAGAGAGAGTGCCCTATGTCCAAGCTAGACTGTCATTCCAGTCTCCACAAACAAAGCTGTGAGAGGCAAATTGTCAGCATTTGACTGAGCAGAGCAGCTTGCTGCCATGGTCAGTGCTTGGCACTGATTGCTTTTGCTTCTGTGTTCCACTACTGCAGAAATCTGGATAATATGGGTTTCTTCTAGTGGCCAGAGCTGAGGGTGGTTCTTTTTAGTATTTCGGAGGCTTTTTGAAGAGTGGCAGAACAGGATGAAAACCAGTTTACTCTTTTAATTTGTTTTCGTAAGTAGATTTTATTCCAGAAATAAAAAGTTGACATTAGTTTTGGTTATTCTCTTTGTAGAGTCAAGTTAATATATTTTTAAAGCAATTCAAGTGATAGTAGAACAGCTGATTGGTAGCATGTGTGTGTGTGCTCCTTAAATGATGCCATCAGGACTGTTTCCATGTAGAATTATACTTGCAGTGTTTTGTCTGTGGACTAGATAACGGTTACAGTTTGGCTGTAAATTTTTACTTTGCAGCACTCGAAATTCCCTGAAAGTCTTGCAGTTTAGCATCAAAGTAAGGATGTTGTTCCTGACCCAGTATTTTAGGAGGAACTCCTCTTCAATTGCTAACAGAGCTGACAAGTATTTTTATGTGCTTTGCCTTGATATGATGTTTCACAGTAGGTCAGGTTGCAAAAACCCTGGGGTCATACTTCTAAAGATATAGTCTTGATAGCAAATGGATGCCTACCGACATTTCCAATAGTTGCTATGCATTTATTTCTCCTTTGGCAATTATGCTTCCCTAGCTGTTTATGTGGAACATCTGGTGAATTTAAGGTTTAAGAGCAGATTAAGATGGGGGAAGAGGGTGGAGAGATCTTCAGTCATGTGTCTAATACACTTGTCAAGCTGTTGGTAAAATGTGAAAAGCATGGTGCCAGAGTGCTGTTAGCACATCAGTCTTTGCTATATGTGGAATACTTATAATTTAGTCTGACATATGGGAATGCCTTAAGTATGCTTTGTCATTATCTGTGAGGCTTTTTGTTTGGCAGATTAAAATTAAGAAGGCATCATAATAACATTGCTATGATGTTAAATTATAGAATTTCATTCATTACGTTTACTCCATTAATGTCTGTGCCTGTTATAATAATTTAATTCTGTTGTTTTTCAAGCTTTCTTTTTCTCCTTTACCTTATAGTAGCCAATGGATATGTTGCTGATACCTTTAACAGGAGTAAGGATGGACTGTAACTCTCAGATCACAATGATTTTAAAAGGAATTAGATTTTTCTTACCTTTTTGCAAGGCTTGTTTTTCTGTAGGGAGGTACTTTTTTTCTCTCAGATGGGAAAAAAAAGCACAACATTTCATCAGGGTTTGATTCTGCTTTGTGTGTCAGAAGTTCCTTGTAAGCGTATAATGCTCTTTGATGTGGTTCAGACCACAAATAGAAAGCTTTCTGTTCTGAATCTCATTTGAGAGTGAACTTTCAGTTGCTACCAAAATGAGCTGTGCTCAGGGTGGTAACTTAATGAACGCATTTCTAAACCTTAATGATTCTGAGATATTTAATTTCCTTTTAGCCACATATGCAAAAGAATTCTCTTGGTTTTGTCTCACTGTTTTTTTCAAAGCCTAATGGCTTATGAAAGTGACTAACAGTTGCAGCAGGAGGAACACCATAGTTTTGTCAGTGGCTGATCTTGTTCTGGTCAGCTTGGCCTTTGTGTACTTCTGTTGCAGTTCAGTGGAAATGGCACTATTTCATAGGGATGTGCCAGTTTGGTTTAATTTAATGGTTGGAGCAAAGCCTAAGTTTGTTAACGCTGATATTGTATGCATGTACAGTGTTGACTTGGTAGAAAGATTGTCAAGGGTTCTAGTTTCAAATTGTTCTGCTGGCATCCTTTCAAGTGAAGCAAGAGCAGCTGCAGATAAACTGGGATTAGTGCTTTGGAAATGAATTAGCCAAGTGAAAGTTACTATCTTGACACTAAAGGAAAGTAATTATTTCTACATAAGTTGGGGTGTGTTTGAAATGTTCTGTATAACAAGATTGGATGTTAGCAAAGTTATGCACTGGTGTATAACTGTATGGTATACTAAAGCTTTGCATCCAACCTTGCAAAATAATTGAGGAGGAATGGAAAACACTTGAATTTTACTGCTGTCATCTAGTCTTCTTTTGGTTTCTTATCTCAGAGTGTTTTATCAGTGTCATCAGGCATATGTTGAGTTTCAGTGGAACACAACTTTACGTTTGTTTATTTGCTTGTTTCTTCCTCTTCCAAATGTACTGGGAGGAATAACAGTGTAAGACTTACGGACACAAACCCTTCAAATGCAATCCCCAGATTCACACGTGGATCCATACATCCCACTGTATAGATGACAGGAATATTACTGAACTCACCTTTTGCAATTCTGTTCTCATTTTAGATCTATGGAAGATAAGTTAAAGTTCAGGGGTGAACTTCAGCAGTGCTTTCTGGCATGACCGAGTAGGCTGTTGAGACACCTTGAGAGGAAGAGACAAGTTGCATAAGACTTAGAGGGCAGAGTGTGGTGGCAGGAGGAAAAGAAGGCAGAGAATTATGACTAGTGTGAGTAGAAGAGAGCTGAAAAAAAAATATTTTGTTGCCTGCTACTTTCAAGCAAGGACAGCAGAACAGTCAGTTGTTTCAGTATGCTAACTAGTGAAATTAGTGTCTCTGTAAGAGCTGCCTAATGAATCAAGCTATTTGTTGTGGCACGTATCTATATCATAGAGATTTGCTATCTTCTGAATTGCCAATTTTTTTTAAACAGAAATTTCAATTAGGTTCTTACTCATACGGGCATTAATACTTTTGAAGCATGTATTCATCTATCTTGTGTATCAGTGACCTGGCATCTAACACACAGATGGATGTGTGGTTTGTGATATGACATTCATAATGGTATGAAATGCATTGTATTATGTGAATTTTATGAGGTTTTAGTCTTCGATGTGGTCAGAGTATCATTAAACTTTATGCATTATGCAGAACTGTATTGAGATTTATTTTCATCAACTGAGAGAAGCAAGCTAATGTGACAATATATTATCTTACTGTCACAGGAATGCCTGAACAAAAGCAAAATGCTTCAAAGAATTCAGCATATCGTTTTTCTATGAATAGAATTGGAACAAAACATACTAGAAACCTTAACAGGGAAAGAAAATCTAGTTTAGTTTGAGACTAAGCTCAGAAACAAACAGTTGCACCACTGTTGGAATTATCTTGCATTATGACTCTGTGGTTAAATATAAATGCTGACCTGATTGGACTGTATCCCAGCAATGAAAAAACCTTTTGAAAACCGGTCACATGAAGGGGTAGACAGGTACCCAGCTTGTTTTTATCAGATATGGGAGTTGTAGTTAGTGAATAACAAAAATTTATGCAATCACAGAGTCGGTAAGGTCCATGGAATGGCAGAAATGCAGTTTCTCACCAGTAGTTTCTTGATGCTAGATCTGGCTGTTTCTACTGCAGCTGCTTTTGGATGTGGAGGCAGGAAGCCAAAGTATTCAAAAGCAGTAGGAGTAGAAGGTGTGTCACTGGAAATAAAATGGTCATCAATGTTTTGGACCATGTGAGATGCATAAGGTGCCTGGTTTTTTTTTCTTTCAAATTTTTATTTTAAAATGCTACAAGAGTAGAAGTTGTGCTTTGGCTACAGGGAATAATTAATTCTGAAATGAGACACTTAAGGAATTTTTCACAGTTAGTTTTTCTCTACTAGTTTATCTAGCGTAATGAAATAGATTACACACACCTAGTGAGTTTAGTTTGCCTTCCCATCAATTCCTGATACTGCAAGTACATCTCAGCAAATTTTTTTTTTATGATGCCAGGCAAAAAGTAGTCCTCTTGAACTTAGCTCATGCACAAAATGGTCAAGCATTTTGATTCTCAGACTTTATTTGCGTGGACATCTTAAGGAGAAGAAAATATAGAAACAATATGCCTTGAAAGAAATGACTTAGGTTTTAAATTTAAAATAATGGGGATGGTTAAGTCTGAGATAGACTTTAAAGCTGTGTTTGATTAAGTGAACTGAAAGTTTAGTGTCCCTTCAGTAGCATTACATACTTCTGCTGTATACAAAAAAACTTAATGGCATCTTAGTCCATGTGACAAGGTAAAAGTGTAGGAAAACCGTTTGGAAAATGAAGCAGCAAGTAAACTTGCTTCACTTTCCAGGATGCATGTACATATGCCACATACACAAATATAATTGATCCGTCAGCCCTTTACCTAGATTCACTGTGACCTTCAACTGAAATTGTGTGGCTTCCAGGTGTTTATCTCCTGAAGCTTTGCTGTGTTTTTTAAAAAGGGGAGGTGGGAAAATCTATATTATTGCCAGATTGGACACATACCATACCCAAAGAGATGAGGTTTATTATTTCCTTCACAAGCTCTTGAACATCTATGGGAGAGTAAATTGGCATTCCAAGACTCCTCTGCTGGACTGGTGCTGCACATCCCAGAACACCTGAGGAAAACAGCCTCTGGCTTTCTTACATGAAGTGACATGTGATGTAAAAAAATGTTACTACTTGGAAGGCAGAAAATGTTTTCTAAAAAACGAAATATCTTTAAACATTTAAACATTTTTGTGTACCCCCCCCAACTTTTTATTTCTTTCCTTTGGAGGGAAACGTGATCTGTTTTCTTCTCCAAAATGACAGTTTTGTATTTCAGTTGAAGCTGCTCCCTCACAAATTTTCAACAATTGGTTGAGTCATGTAGGGGGAAGCATAATTGCAGTGTAATTTTAACACTTTAATGACAGAACTATTGCTGGCCAAAAGATAGTGGAGGGAATTTGCTGCTGAAATAGATCTAAGCTATATTTTTGTAAGTTTAGGTTTTCAGTAGGTAAGACCTTTCTGTCTTGCAATTGGGTTTTCAATATAATGTTTGGGTTTTTTCTCTCCCCCATCTTGAATACGCTTTTGTTTAGTTGGTAATGGGATATTGTAGTGGTTTATCATGATGCATATGTATGCATCTACCTCAACAGAATTCAGTTGTAACAAGGGTAAACTGTCTTCCACCCATCCAAGAGAAGTTTAGAAGTTTTGCACATACATTTTTAATTTGTATAGCTTGCAAAAGTTGCAAACTGATATTGAGTTTCACGTTCCAAATTTGTTACACTCTACTGGGTAAATCCTGTTTTTTGCCATCACTTCTCCACTCCAGTGCCCCCCTCCTCATCGGTAGTGGTAAATGAGAAGGAACAGACAACTGTTAAAAAGATAGTGATTCAAAAGCAACATAGATTTAAAAGGCAGTGAATTTTAGGGGATTCCAGGCTGTGTGTGTTTTGCTTGACTTTCCTGGTGTAATGAGAAATTGTCCTTACGTCAGCAGGATCAGGACTTAGAGTACCTCATACTTTTTGCAAGTGTAAACTCCTTATGTTCAGGTCAAAGATAGCCTGGAAGAAAAAGCTTCACTCCACAAGTATAACTGTAATTGTTTTATTGTTAGTGCTGAAATGTTGCCTTTTTAACTGTAGGTGTAACTGTCATGTTGTACTGGTGCAAAATCTCATGTAGAATTTTTCAGCTACCAATTTCCATGGTGTCTTGATGCAACTGATGAGTATTATGCATGGTTTATCTTCAGAGTACCAAATTTTTCTCTTTTTTCGGAACATACAAAGGATATAAGTAAGTAGATTTATAAACAGTGCTGCTAATTCTTGACATAATTGTGGTGCAAAATCACTTAAATTTAATAAAGCTGGAATTAGAAACAAACAAACAGTCAGACTGATGATAGGATATATGATGTTTCCTGTAATTTTTGTTTTGAAATAGGATTTTTGCCTAACAAGGTGTTAGTCCTTTCTTAGAATTTTTTTACTTATACAGATTATATTTATGAAAAAAGATTACTTAAATACCAGCCTGTTTGAGAATAGTTAAATAAATGTAATGTGCAATATTGAGTCTAGATCTTCAGAACAATAGATAGAAGCTGTATTTCTAAAACTCAAAAGTAATGCCATGTTTAACATCTTTTTATAGGGCAGGGAAGTTGTGTGTGCCTCACTTGCAGAATCACTGCACCACCTAGTGTCTCGCTGGGTTAGCTGTGAGTTGTGCACCTTGAACGTCAGTTCTGAGATTTTTCTGGCTTTCATGGGTTGTCTGCAAAAATTTTTGAAAAATTTGGTAGGTTTCTTCTGGCATATGAGATTTTCTACTTGTTTTGTTGGTCTGCTCTAGACTTCCAAGTGTCTTGCAAATTCAGTGGGAGGAAGTAATGCAATTCCTAGTGCTTATATGCCTTTTTAATATGCAGCATGAGGAGGAGAAAAAGACAGGCTTTCTTCCTATATATCTGTGCTAGAGGGACAGATGTATTTAGTGTGTGTAAATATATATTAAAAATATTGGTTTATTACTATAACTTAATGTATATATATGTTAGACTATATGCTAGGATTGCATTAATATCTGTGAGGCCTTCATAAATGTTTCTTCTAGTATATGAGCAAACAGATAACTTATTAATGACTATCAGGAAATGCTAAGGTAAAGTAGATGCATGAGGGAGTAATCTGTTGTTTTATCAAAGTCTGATTACAAAGCATAACCAAAAGTATTTTCACATAGTTTTATGTACCTCTACGGCCACTCAGGAACTTCCCTTCTGCTGTCCATTCCTTTAAAAGATTTTCCTATGTTGCACTTAATTCCCTCTTCTTGGCAGGATGGTTGAATCAAGGGAGTTGTGGTGAATGGAGTTAAACCCAGGTTGCGGCCAGTCACAAGTGTTGGCTTTTTGTTGGGGCTGGTTTTGTTTAGCGTATTAATCAGTGATCTGGGTTCAGTGCTCTTTCAGTTAATTTTCAGATGAGACCAAGTTGTGTGGGAGTGTTGATCTGCCTAAGAGTAGGGAAGCTCTACAGAGAGATCTCGACAGGATGGATTGATGGACCAAGGTCAGCTCTATGAGGTTCAACAAGGCCAAGTGCCAGGTCCTGCTGTGGGGCCGCAACAACTCCATGCAACACTACAGGCATAGGAAGGAGTGGGAAAGTTGCCTAGAGCAAAAAGACCTNGGTAAAGTAGATGCATGAGGGAGTAATCTGTTGTTTTATCAAAGTCTGATTACAAAGCATAACCAAAAGTATTTTCACATAGTTTTATGTACCTCTACGGCCACTCAGGAACTTCCCTTCTGCTGTCCATTCCTTTAAAAGATTTTCCTATGTTGCACTTAATTCCCTCTTCTTGGCAGGATGGTTGAATCAAGGGAGTTGTGGTGAATGGAGTTAAACCCAGGTTGCGGCCAGTCACAAGTGTTGGCTTTTTGTTGGGGCTGGTTTTGTTTAGCGTATTAATCAGTGATCTGGGTTCAGTGCTCTTTCAGTTAATTTTCAGATGAGACCAAGTTGTGTGGGAGTGTTGATCTGCCTAAGAGTAGGGAAGCTCTACAGAGAGATCTCGACAGGATGGATTGATGGACCAAGGTCAGCTCTATGAGGTTCAACAAGGCCAAGTGCCAGGTCCTGCTGTGGGGCCGCAACAACTCCATGCAACACTACAGGCATAGGAAGGAGTGGGAAAGTTGCCTAGAGCAAAAAGACCTGGGGGTGTTTGTCAACAGCTGGCTGAATATGGGCCAGCAGTGTGTGCAGGTGACCAAGGATGCCAGCAGTATCCTGGTTTGTATCAGCAGTGGTGTGGCCAGCAGGTGTAGGGAGGTGACCATGCTCTTCTACTTGGCACTGGTGAGACCGTACCTTGAATCCTGTGTTCAGTTTTGGGCCTCTTGCTACAAGAAGGACATTGAGGTGCTGGAGCATGTCTGGAGGAGAATGGTGAAGCTGATGAAGTGTCTGGAGCACAAATCTTATCAGGAGCAGGTGAGTGAACTAGGGTCATTTAGTCTGGAAAAGAGGAGGCTGAGGGGAGAACTTACTGCTCTCCACAGCTACCTGAAAGGAGGTTATAGTGAGGTGAGGGGTCTCTTCTCCCAAGTAACAAGCAATAGGACAAGAGGAAACTGCCTTAAGCTGCACAAGGGGAGATTTTGACTGCGTATTAGGAAAAACTTATTCACTGAAGGTGTTGTTAAGCATTCAAATAGACTGCCTGTAGAAGTGGTTGAATGATCATCCCTGGAGGTATTTGAAAGATGTGTAGATTTGATGCCTGGGGACATGTTTTAGTGGTGGAATAAATGAATGGTTGGTTATTGAAATCTAGGTTTCCTTTTCTGGTGCATCCTTGAAGGTTAACTTTCATCTGGTGACAGATTTGATCTTAGTTGATCTTAGTTGCAGAGCTCTAATAATCCTTCTGCTTCACCTCCTGGTATTCAGCTGTTCCTTGGCAAGCCAGTTTAGCTCACAGAAATGTCAATAGGGTAATCTGATGGGAAAAGATGAGGAACTTTTTGATGCTTTAGGAAGCTGTTCTGGCTAGCTTTGAAGAACTAAGCGGAAGAATTCATGGAGTGGGTTGAGGGGCTGACTGCAAATGAGCAGGAGAGGGTTAGAAATTCTTATGGTAAAATGGAACTTCTTGTTTAGTTCAAATCTTGTGAAAAAGTACCCAGCCTATGAGTTAGATCTGTGTTTGGGAAGAGAAACCTGCATTTCCAAAGATTAAAAGGGGTGCTGGTCTTCTGTGAGCCTTCCAAAGGTGCTTGTTTCTAGAGTCACGGGAACCTTAATGAGCCTGAGAAGGAGAAAATGCCTAGAAAATAAGCAAACAAATAAAAAAACTCCACCCTGCCTTGGATTTTTGTTAGCTATTCTAAGGTGAATTTTGACTTGAACTCAAAATATTTTAAGAAAATCCTGATTCTCCTCTTTCTTTTCAGAGTGCTGGTCCTCCTTTCTGAAAGTCCTCAATATAATCAGTAAATGTTTGGCATTAAATATGTAGGAAACAGTTTTCTTAGGCAGTATCTTCCTAGCATGGACAAATGGAAACTTCCTTGGAAAACAGCTGTGCTCCTATCCCTCCCTCTCACCTTCTCAAACAGTGACTAGTGTATGCGTTACTCAGATATGCATACCCTCCCCAGTTTATGGAGGTGTTTCTTCAATACAGAGCTGAATCAAATAAAACTATTTAGAGATTGTGCTTTACTAGATAATCCAGCAAAAGGATGTCTCATGCCACATTCTTTTCTGTCTTCAGTGTCCAGGTAACTTGTCATTCCCTCTATATTTTGAAGTTACAGAATAATTAAATATTTACAAAACCCCAGTCCCATGCCTGTATTTTGATGTAATTTTCATACACTTGGGCAAAATCCTGCAAAAATTATTTCAACTGGGAATGCTTTTTCATCACTGTAAACAATTAGAAGAATGCTAGTACAGGAACTGCTATTATAGGCAGATTGTGCAGTGCCCTTCATTACATTGAAGTGTCATGTGTCATTGACACTTCATGAGATGGATTAAGTTATATATTTTGAACTAAAAAGCACATAACTTGTCAAAGCTCAAGATCAGCAGAGCTCTTCTGTATGTATATGCAAGCTTTTCCATTTCCTTTGGCTTATTTTTAAATAATTCTTGTGCACTAGAAAATTTGGAGCATTATACTGTGAATGTTTTTTAGCAGGACTGAAATGCAAATGAGACTTAAGTGCATTTGTTAATTAATGTTTTCAGTAGTCAGGTAAACAGTCCTGTTGCCCTTCATCTCCTCAGTTCTGCATAGAACTAAATTCTGGTTCAGTTTGCAACATGGAAGGTATTTGGGTGTCGTAGTGCAACAAGAGTTATAAATGAATGCAAGTGCTACCACCCTGCAGCTTTTCCTGATCTGCTAGCTGGCTAAAAACTCTCACAATGGGAGAAGATTGACCCCTATTTTCCTGTTATAGGGGCTGTTTTGATGTGAGACTGTTTGACATAAATGTAGGAAATCTGTGTGTTAGCTTCCTCGCACAACACATTTAAGTGGTTAGGCTCTTTGACTTGAAGTCAGGAAACCTGAATTATGCTCCTGGCTCTGCTACTGTCAGATTTGTCACTGGGTATTTTTTAAGGAGTAGTTTTTTAACTGGAAACAGAATTTGTAGTGAAATACTGCTTAGCAGAGAATCGAGTAATGACTGTTAGTATTGTTATTGTGCTGGATTCTAACCATTCTGGAAAGAAGTAAACTTACTTGTTCTCTAGCAAACATCCTATTTGATGGTTTTTAAGGTTTTCATGCAACTTAAGAAGTAAAGATTGGTCTTCAAATGCCTAGAATAGACATGTTATGTAGCATCTGCCAGTGCTGTTGTAGATAGACTTTACAAATTATAACAGGTGAATTGTTTTAACTTTTAAGTGAAATGATTAAGAAAAGGTTTTGACATCACTTTGCGTTAAAGCCAGTTCTGCTTATGTTTCTGTGTAATGGCACTCAACTTAGAAAATCTGTAAAGAACAAATAACTAGAAATGTTACACTCAGTTTATATTTTCTTTAAATATATCTTTTTTAATGACTCAATTCTTGAGATAATGGCTTTGGGCAAAAGTGTTTTTCACACAAAATCTGATAGCACCTGATGAATGCGCTTGTTATGAGCACAGTACCTCTAATGTATTAGCAAGGTATTCATTCTTGTCAGGTAATTTTGGAGAAAGCAAAGGCTATACAGATTCATAGAACCACCAGATTGGATAAAACCCACTGGATCATCAAGTCCAACCATTCCTATCAAATACTAAACCATGCACCTCAGCACCTAGTCCACCCATGCCTTAAACACCTCAAGGGAAGGTGACTCAACCACCTCCCTGGGCAGCTTCTGTCAGTGCCCAATGACCCTTTCCATGAAAATGTTTTTCCTAATATTCAGCCTGAACGTCCCCTGGCAGAGTTTGGGGCAATTCCCTCTTGTCCTGTCCCCTGTCACTTGGGAGAAGAGGCCAGCACCCTCCTCTCTACAACCTCCCCCCAGGTAGTTGTAGAGAGCAATGAGGTCTCCCCTCAGCCTCCTCTTCTTCAAGCTAAACAACTCCAGCTCTCTCAACCATTCCTCATAGGGCCTGTTCTCCAGCCTGTTAACCAGCTTTGTTGCTCTTCTCTAGACTCGCTCCAGAGCCTCAACATCCTTCTTGTGGTGAGGGGCCCAGAACTGCACACAGTATTCGAGGAGCGGTCTCACCAGTGCCGAGCACAGAGGGAGAATAACCTCCCTGCACCTGCTGGTCACACCATTTCTGATACAGGCAAAGATACCGTTGGCCTTCTTGGCCACCTGGGCACACTGCTGGCTCGTGTTTAGTCGATTGTCAAGCAACACCCCCAGGTCCCTCTCCTCCTGGCAGCTTTTCAGCCAGACTTCTCCTAGTCTGTAGCACTGCACAGGGTTGTTGTGCCTCAAGTGCAGGACCTGGCATTTGGCCTTGTTAAACCTCATGCCATTGGTCTCAACCCAGTGGTCCAGCCTGTTTAGATCCCTTTGCAGAGCCTCCCTGACCTCCAGCATATCGACACTTCCACCCAGTTTAGTATCGTCTGCAGACTTGTTAAGGGTACACTCAGTGCCTTCATCCAGGTCGTTGATGAAGACATCGAACAGGGCTGGACCCAGCACTGAGCCCTGGGGAACCCCACTTGTGACTGGCCTCCAGCTGGAGTTAACTCCATTTACCACTCTCTGTGCCTGACCACCCAACCATAACTAATAATTCTCTGTTGGAGGGAAGGGAATGAGGATCATGCCCAGCTTATTTCTATGTGAGCTTTTTTTCCTCTTCAAAACCTGTTGTCCCAGTGCAGAGGTACATTTACTTCTACAGTATATGAATTTATTTTTTTTTAAACAACCTGCATCCTGATAATATAGCCATCTTTATGTTAACAGCCATCTTGAACTTTTAACATGGAGTTGTTCTTCATGTGTGTTTCTCTTTCATAAACCTAAGAGTGGAATTAAAAATAAAATAAAAGGGCTTCTGCTTTGTTGAAGAGGTTTTTTTATAACTCCTAGTGGATATCTTTTTCAGACCATTTTTTTTTTACTTCTCTTTCTTTAATCTGAGTCATTCTTCATTCTGGGAACCTGTTTCTTCAGGACAGTCTGTTGTTTTTGCGAGGGTTGCTGTATTGGAGCCAGGATCCTACACAAAAAAAGAAGGAAATGCTTCTCTGAATTACAGCGTTTATTATTAGAAAGCGAGATACCACTTTTTTGACATGTTGGCTGTATTGTAAAAGATCCATGGATAAATAGTTTCTTCTAATCCTCTAAGATTCTAATCATGATCTACCATACTATATGCAGATACCTCATGAAAACACTTGAGTCATAGCCTTTTTACTTCAAAGAGGCTTGGGCATCCTTCCTTACTGCAGAGAAAATGTCTGGTGAAGGTCTCGCCTCTTCAGTCATTTTTACCCATGTTGGTTAGCATTGTGTACTGAACTTAGTGGTGTGCTCCTATCTGTTCATTGCTTGTGAAACTTACTTGAATAAATCTAGGGGGAAAGTTCACCTAAGGCTTAAATTTCACAGCATTCATGAGATCAAAACTGATCATAGATCAAACTGATAGCGTAACTGATAGTGTGACCTGTTTTCCAATAAAATCATCTGTTTAGCTGTATGATTAGCTTATCATTCTTGCGAATATCTTACTAAATGTTTGATGGTTGAGAGAGTGTCTGTTAATTGCAGCTGTTATAATTTTGTTTCTCTTTCCCTTTTTGCTTGCTGGTGGAAGTGCATAGTTCTGCAAGTGTTTGTATAATTTTACATGTGCAGGTGAATGATTATTCACATGTATACAGTTATTTCTGCCAAAAACTTCCTGGATTCAGCAGTTAAATTGTTAGGACTTGATAGAAATGCTATACCGCATCAGTACTCAAGACAATTGAGTCAATTGGTAATGTTATAGTGTGCGCGGTGTGGTGCGCGGTGTGGTGTGTTGTGTTCAGAATATGAGTTTTCGAGTAATCTGCACTGTGCTTCTTAAGCCTTCTTTCTGTAAAGTTTTGGGTATGTTCCTGGTAGGGTGAACTCATATGTCTGGAAGAAAAATAATTGCTACAAATCAATCTGATTTTTACACTTAAAAAAAAAAAAAAAGTCAAACCCTAAGATAGATTCCTGTACTGCTTTTTCCTGGGGTTTCTTAAATTGAGAGTTAGTAAAACTGGTAGAATTCGCTGCTGTGGTTTTGATGTGCTTCTGTGTGAAACTGATGGCAGGATTTGTTTGAGTATGTAGGCCACTATTGTATTAGAATTACATAACCGTGTTGAGTGGTGGAAACAGATGAAGAGACGGGGATGTACTGCACCCCCTCAGATTATCCTGCAACAATGAAGACAGCTCAAGCTCTGCAGAGAATGTGGTCACATGCAGTCAAAAAGTTGGGGATTTTGAAAGGGCACGTGAGTTGCTTTTTGTTGCATCTTGCTTCAAATCTTTGCCTTTTTCCCTCCCCTGTGTATTCCTCCCCTCTCCAACTCACTTTTGTAGCCAGCTAACTGTTGTTGCAGGTCTTCTGGTTCTTTGCTTCTTTCAGCATGAAGGAAGTTATATTCAGTCGTCTCTAGGTAGCAAGTAATTGCACAAATCTCTGATGACTGTCAGTGAGAGTTGAAACAGCTGCCTGTTTGTAGCACAGAGACAGTTTTAGCACTTTGACTAGTTTCCTGCTGAAGATTCTGTTAAGCAGTCTATTTTGGGTATGTGGGAAGCATATAATGCTCATATAATATGAGCATTAGGCAGATTTAAGCAAATCCTGAGGACAGTGTTCATATTAGAAATGGACTGACTTTAGTCACTAATAAATGTAGACTAGCTAATTACACTAATGTGCATTTACTGCAGGTAGCCTACTATCTGTGAAACCTGGGCGGACTTGCAAAACAGTTACTGTTAATTACTGAAGGTGGGGTTGTTAATCATTTTGCTTGCCTTTCTTCTGTGTTCTGGTGTGCAACCTTGCAGTGAAATGGCAGTCTTATAAAGGATGCACAAACTGCTCAGGATCAGTTTGTGTTGCCTTACAGGTGCAGTATGAAGAAATTGGGAAGGTGATGGAGGCTTTTGTAACCCATCACTTGATGCATTCAGAGGCTACGCATATTACTAGATGGGACATACAGGAATATTGTGCTTTTAGTGTAGACATAAATACTAGTTTTGTTCAGGTCCTCAGCTCATGTTTTATAACATTTGTATTCTCAATTTTACCTTCTCAATTAATCTGTCAGTATGGGTTAGTGTTGTGGCAGTGGCAACCAGCAGTACATTTTATAATGTTAAAGAGATTATTGCTTAGAGATTTGAGGGAGTACAGATGTGTTTTGTGCCTTATGGGCTTCCAAGGTGACCATTCAGTTCTCTGAACTCTGTTACAGGGCCTGCAGAGCTTTATCAGTATAGTAGAACTAGTCCTGTTGTGTTGGTAATTGCATTGCACAAAATCAGCTTTGCAAGTACATAGTGTACTTCTCTTTGCCAATGCAGCATATCCACTGTATGGGAGACAGTTTTGCAGGAAGCAAATTCTAGAAATGTACTACTTTAACACATACTTATGAATGTTAAAGTTAATTATTTAATTAACTTTTGCGTAATGTTCAGTAAGTGTTTTAAGCTAAAGAAAAGCTCCTCAGATTTCAACAGAAAGGACCTGAGACAGTCATTGATACTCTGAGGCACTTTTTCTAGGCACAGATGAGATGCAATTTGTTGAGCTTAACGGTATCAAGATCTTAATTGTAGTGTCTGCAGGCAGTAGTTTCTCTTCCATTCTTATTACTTTTTTTGTCACTGGATACCATGGGACTTATTTGTCAGAGTGAAATAAACTTAACCCTGTTAATGATACTTTTATTTACTGCTACACAAAGCCTCCCTTCAATTGTGCATGAGATTTTACTCATGCCAGTGCTCATGGGAGGCCTAGTTTACTGGAAGGAAATTCCTGTAAGCTTGCAAGTGTCATACCCATAAATGTGTTCCAGATATCTGTACTGTGCTTTATTTAGTCCTTTTCCTGTGGTGTTTTACTGAATAAGTAGTCATATTTGGGGCCTTCTGCCAGTAGGCAGTGCATTGAAAGACTTGGTATTTACACTTTCTGGAAGAGTAAGGCAACTGTGCTGCTCTTTGTCCCCATGGTAGTACACTCATTGATTGCATCCTACTTGCCTTGCTATTTTTCCTGTATAGAGATGGACTTAGTATTCTGGACTGGGAGGTAGTGTTGGTAAGAAAGAATTGCATACAGCGCAAACTGAATTTGAGTGAAGTTCTTGTTACACTTACAAGCTGTTGGGGCTTTTAAACAGTGAGAAGGATGGAAAAGAATTTCCATCTCCCCTGCTTCTACAAAATTTGAACCAACCTGCTTGTTCAAATTTTACTCATGATTTGACTCTGTCTTCCTTTCAAAAACTTTTTTCAGTGAAGTCAACTGGAATTTAAATGACACCGAGTCCTGTCCTTAGCACTGTTTGGTTTTCTAGTGAGTCTAAAATATATAGAAGAGCAACAAAGGTCGTGTAGCCAAGGATCAGTAGTAGGTAAAGTGTTAACACATTTTCATAGGTGTCAGATAAGCAAGTCTAGTTGCTTCTACTTACTGCTGAATCACAGTAGCTCAGAAGAAATGCTTAGTTGAGTAATTTTTTACTTAAAGGATGTTCTCTGTGCAAGGAAATATATGCAATGTGACAGTTCAGTGTGTGCTGGTGTAAAGGTTGGACATGTCAGCTGGTTAAATGGGAGTAACAGGTAAAATAATTTCACCATGTGCTTCAGAAGTGTAATTCCCTGGCCAGGAACATATATGTTTTGATACTAACAGTTACAAATGCCACTCATTCTTGTCTAATGTCGAGAAGTAGAAATTTAGAAGTACTTATTTGTATTATTTTTAATATAACCCATCTTCTCTAGGTATTTTAAATTAATTTTTTTAATGGACACAAGAAGTTCTGGAAACTGGAGGGTATTTTTCATTTACTGGGAGAACAGTGCAAATTTAACACTGTTCAGTTCTGGTAAGAATGCTGAATGTTTTGTGCATTCCCTCAGGAACTCTGAGCAGGACTTCATTTTTGAGTTTGTTTTTCAGTACAGCAAGTGTGGAATGGAAAATGTAAACCTGATTCCTCTTTGGCGTGCTCAAAATCCACTGGAAGAATATGTCATGGTGTTCTTTGCATTTGAGAAACAGCATCATATCTTGCTAAACAGTAGTTGACTGCCAGAAGATTTTTACTCTGGAAATGCAGGGGATGCTTTAAAGTACAGGCATGCCCTTGCTATGTTACCTCTGTGTCTATTGTTTTGGAGTTTAGCTGTCAGTAGCCACTTTAACACCTTTAGAAATACCATTAAGTCAAAACAGAGCTTCTGTCTGAACATCAGCTGAGCAAACTCTTAGCTTGCCAAGAAATAAGATCACTTCTAGCAGTAAAACCAACTAGGACTACAGTTGAGTATGTTCACTCACATACTCATGCAATGCCTGGATTTTTCTTGTAAAATGCATGCTGTGCATTTTGAAATGTTTGCAGTGTATCAAATATTGATACTTATTTTACAGGGCATGCACTTGAAGGGGCTGGTTAGGTATGCTAGATATGCTATGATGCATCACAGCTGGGTGATTATTCTGTATTATATTTTAAGATGTGATGTTGGAAAGATTTCAGTTTTTATCATGTAAGATAAACTGATCAGGATCAGGTTTAACTGGAAATGTGTAGAAAAAATGTTTCTGAGAAGTGTCACAGAAATTGATATAGTAGTGATATACTGTGTTTTCTGGTAAAATTTTATTTGTTGAGGGGAACCTAAGTTATGTAATTCATAGTGGATGAAACATTATGCTTAATCCACATGAACAAGAAGCAAACAATCTGGAGGCTGATTTGTTTTGAAAACTGCAGTTTCAACTGCTAATCTTATTTTATACTGGAATGGAGAGGCATTCCTTAAGTATTTTGTGTGTTATTTGAATCGGGGCTGTATAATGCTAGTGTGGTCAGAGTTAAATGCTTTTGCTGAACAAGACTCCAGAAAATCACAATGAGCTGCTAAATTGGTGAAATATGAAGGAATTCTACCACCCAGGACTTATAAATATTGTCTACCTTTATTTAAAGAAAGGTCATCATTAATTGAAATACACACATTTCATACTAACTCTCCCAAATCACTAGAATACACATTATTTTTAAACATGTGTTTTAATGGGGGTATTTCACATTTAGATAGTAGTATGCTCTGTGTTTTACTAATTGGTTTCTGTTTGCAGCAGGCCCCAGGCATGGAAGAGCTGATATGGGAACAGTACACTGTGACCTTACAAAAGGTGAGTGAATGCCAGTTATATTTTTAGTTTTCAAATATTCAAGCACTGATTTAGCCTAAATATGTTTTATGGTAAATGTTGTTAACATATTTGAGTCTAGAATAGGATTAATTCGTTGTCCAAGTCAGATATGTTTATCATTTTAAAGTGTTACTCATACAATAACATGATTCTTTAATGTTAAGAGTGAATTAACAGTTTAAGTGCTATATTTGCTACTGCTTGGTCTTTGTAATGGCAGTATAGTACTCCACATGCCAGCCACATAACTAGATTTATTACTGAATAACCTTAAAAACATAGTAGTTCTGTCCTATGAAGCAGTTGTGGTTAATTTCCAAGCTTTATAATAATCACTGAACACGATTCCACTCTTTTTTTTTTTTTATATATATACACTTTAATCTTCCAATGTAGAGTCCCATGGAAAATCACTGATCAACATTTCTAAAATACATGGACTGTAAATGTCACTTGTAACAATTGTTCTTAGAAAAGAGGAAGTATTACATCTCATTATGTGGAGTCCTTTTGAGTTGAGGGAAGGAGACCTCTTGTTTCTGAGTTCTCCAGTGGCTGAGCTGCCACACCATGGGGCAGAATGTGTGCTTCGCCAGTGGTCGTGGTCTTCTCAGCTGTTCTGATGATCTGAGTTCAGTGAGCAACCTGTACTACACTGCTCAGATTTATTTAATGTGTTTTGCAATTAAATCGACTTGGTGACCCAAAGTAAAATAGAGTAGTTTCCTACACAGCCTGTTTTATGTGCTAAAATGTTAAGAAAGGATAGTTTTTCAGGTAACACAGGTAGACAGGAGAAAAATTGCAGAAGCAGACTTTACTGAAGTGCTGGAAGTCACAGGAAGGTCTTGTGTGTGAGCATTATTTCTTTGCCTCAGAGATAGCCTTATATTCCTGAAGTGGCAAAGGGCTGTTGGTCTTTCTGCATCAGCCGCTACCAATAGATTTTACCATTATTTTGAATTCTGCATTGTTTTGGCTTGAAGCATCCAACCGTTTCCTGTAGAAGTAAGACACTGCGAGTGAAGTACTGTTTAAAAAAACCCCAAACACTACTTTTTTTCCACCTCAAAGCAATAGCCACTTAATATAGGTATTAGTAGAACAGGACCTGGCATGTGATGAACTACACACACTTGAGTGTGAGTTGGGGCAAAAGCACCACTTCAGGTTGATTAATTACTTTGAAACTGTGTTAAAACATTTTGTTTCAATTTTACAGTCATAGGAGGTCTGACTGTGAACTAGCTGATAAAATTAAACCTGTGTCTTTAAGAAGATGTATGGGTTTGTACAGATTGTCTTATCTGCGGTTCAGTTACGCTAACAGTTCTCAGGCCTAGTGTTATAGACAGATTTCCTTCATGGCCTGTTAATTATTTTCCTGGTTTTATGAATGCTGTCTTGTGGGTTTTCTGGGTCTGGTATTTTGAGGATGGCAGTTTTGACGTGAATTACATATTTCATTTAGCTGATCATGAGAGAGGATAATTTTAGAGAGTTCACAAGTTCTCTGCTTCTTTTTCTGTAATGAACAATAAATCTCATTTAGTCAGACTGAGAGGTAGTTATTATAAATAGATCAGTCACAATGAAGGTGAGATCCTCTTGCAGTTTCCTAAACATCATTAACTAGATAGATATATCTAGCAGTAAATTTGGTATGAATAATTGGTGGGATAGTGGAGCAAATTGCAGCCTAAATGGATGAGTCCTTTGCTTAATTACTGACCATCACAGGGCTGTAGACTGAGATTTTGGAACACCAGAATGTGTCATCTTTTTACATGGATTTATAAACCCATTTCTGCAACTCTCTGCTTGCAGCTGTCATATTTTAAATATTGTCTAGGCACAGTGCAATCACAAGAACTTTCATGTTGCTCTTCTTTCTACCTGTCACAATGCCTATGGATTGAATTGAGTTTTGTTGTATTTGTTTTTGTTGTAAAGGATTCAAAACGAGGATTTGGGATTGCAGTTTCTGGTGGAAGAGATAACCCTCATTTTGAAAATGGTGAAACATCAATAGTAATTTCAGATGTTCTTCCAGGTGGTCCAGCAGATGGATTACTTCAGTAAGCAATTTCTTGTTTCTGTATCTGGCATGCTCTGAGGCATGGGTGTAGAATATGTAAAACCTTAGACAGGATTGATTGAAATCCAGATAATAGAAATCACTCAAGATTTGATCCCCTCTTGAAAAACTAGGTGTTTGTTTGAAGTAAAGAATAATCAACAAATTCTACATGGAGATATCTTTATTTGCTATTTTGTAAGAAATCAAATTTCAGTGTTGTTGAAATTTTTTTATAGTTAAATATGTTTCTCTTAAGATTGCATTTCTTTTAAAGAAATAGTAGAAAAACTCAGCATCTTAAAACATTTTCCTCTGTTCTTCCTCTAGGAGACACGTTTAGGGATCAATCATCAGTTTTCAAAAGAGTGGCTTAAGTCAGCACAGAAAAGGGTCTTCACTTCTAAGGTTTCAGGAACAATACTAGGGGAAAGAAAAGAAAGTGTTTGCTAAGCATTTATTTTCTATTTTTAAAGGAAAAAATGTGGAAATCAAGTGTTTCTGAAATCCTCCTAGTAACATCATCCTTTGTGAGGCAACATCTGTCATGGACAACTACTTCTTAAATCTGCAGGCTTGGATGAATAGGTTCTAGCCCACTGCTGATCAGTTTTCCATTGTTTGACCTGAAGTACGTGATGAGGACTAGACAATTTGGAAGAATGCCAGAGTTCTGCTGTAGGAGTATTTCAAAGGAATAGATACTGGCAGTTTTAGCAAATGCTAATTGTTTGTGAGGTAATGAAAAGTCTTCGCACATGAGTAATTATTGAAAGACTAGATAAAAGCATTATTGTGAAGTAAGTAACAGACCATTCTCAACGTAAACATACAAAGCCTTTGTTTTATAGCAGTGATCTCTGTTCTATAATCATCTGTCATTTGGGGATAAAATAATGTCTGTAAATTATGTAAATTGTAGGTAAATTGATGATAAGGCAATACCAGGCAATTTGAGTGTATTCAAGTAAAACATGTTCTGAAGAAAACTGAACGCAAAACTGTTCCTCCAACAAACCAAGGAGGATAGGCCTAAACTTCAGTGTGTGTGGTAATTACAATCATGCAATCTTTTTCAGGGTAAACTGAGCATAAATATATGGGAGCTCTTGACATTGTGTTACAACATTAAGTTTGATACCATCTTTGGAAGTCTGGGTTGTGAAGAGAGCTATTTTATTGCTCACATAAAGCCCAGATGAAACTGATACTGGAATAGAGTGTGTTGTTCTGGCATACTCATTCATTAAAAGGCATTGGAACGGTATGAAAAGAGGCACAAAAGTCAGGAGAAAAGTGCCTTATAAAGAGAAGCTTAGGGTATGTAATCTTCTTATTTAAAAGAAGATTGTAATGTGACTTGATTACAGTAAGAAGAAAGTAATAGGTGCTGAAGATTTCTTTTATCTAGCAGAAAATGGAAAGGTAACCAGTCATTGGTTGAGATGATGCTCTGACTGTAGGGTTACCAACTGAGTAGTCACAAGACTAAACTAATATGAGGGGTGTAGGTTTTGTTTGTTTGTTTTTTAATATCCTACACTTCTTACGTTGAAAGGAATGCCTTACTGGAAGGTATGTCTTTTAATTAATCGTGTGTTATGGTCCTTGTCTCCTGGAGGTGACCAAGTTAAGTCTTAATGGCCTGTTTGACATGCAAGAGATCTGAATAAATGGATTAATTTCTTTTGGCTTGTATTTTAGGGCAAGCAGGGCTTTTTGAGTATTATAGTTTGGTTAGGTTCCTCCCACCTCCAGTCATCTTTCTTCAGAGTAGGTGGATCCTGAATGCCATTCTCTTAGAACAGTGTACTAGAGGGTACTTGTCAAGATTTGTCTGGATACTGCTCTAGATGCAGCACTTTGAAGCTCTCTTGAAACTGTGACATTGGTGTGAAAATATCTTGCTCGAGATGTGAAAGACTAGGTGTTCTGGGAAAAAAAAAAGAGAAGCTTTCATGGTCATCACATATTCTCTGAAAAAACATAGTCGTCTTTGACATTATAGCGAGGTACTTAGGTTTGACATAGTAGATGTACAAAAATATACACTGCTACCCGAAATCTAACTTCTAAACATACTGAAAGCTTCTTCTAGTATTCAAGTGTTATGTTTGTATAACAAACACAGGTTTTAAGCAAAACTCCCTGTTAAAATCAATGAAATCCATAGGTTTCCCCTGACAATAACAAAAGAAANGTGAGAAAATATCTTGCTCGAGATGTGAAAGACTAGGTGTTATGAGAAAAAAAAAAAGAGAAGCTTTCATGGTCATCACATATTCTCTGAAAAAACATAGTCGTCTTTGACATTATAGCGAGGTACTTAGGTTTGACATAGTAGATGTACAAAAATATACACTGCTACCCGAAATCTAACTTCTAAACATACTGAAAGCTTCTTCTAGTATTCAAGTGTTATGTTTGTATAACAAACACAGGTTTTAAGCAAAACTCCCTGTTAAAATCAATGAAATCCATAGGTTTCCCCTGACAATAACAAAAGAAATTTTGTTCTGTTTTTTTCATGAAGACTCGTCTTAAATATAATTTTTTTTTTTTTTCCTCCCCCCTTCCCCGCTTCCAGAGAAAATGACCGAGTGGTCATAGTTAATGGGACCCCAATGGAAAATGTTCCACATTCTTTTGCAGTCCAACAGCTTAGGAAGAGTGGAAAAGTGGCCACCATTGTAAGTAAATTACAAATGCATTCACTCTACAGCAGTATGTACCCATGTGACCAGTCAAGATTTTGGTTTTCTTCTGTGAAATGTGTTGTAAATGTATAAAGAAAAGCAAGACTTCACCTAAGAGAGTTTACAAAGTGATTAAACCAAAGCATAGTCATAGTTTCTACAGATGAAACAAATGGAAATTAAACAGCAGTATCACAAAGTTATCCTTTTGAAAAACTGGGAATAAAATAAAACTGGGAATATATATGTCTTTGTTTTTTGAGCAATATGAGCAATAGTCAGAAAAAACTGAAGTTATATGAGGCAAATTACATCCTGCATACACAGACCTTGTCCAAGAATTTGCTGTCCAGGTTGGCATTCATTAGTTTAGAGTGGCATCTACAATTCTCTTTCGGGGTCTTGACACATTTTTTATACATCATCTAGAAAAAGGAGGAATTAATTCATTACTTGCACTCTTGCAAAGGTGAAAGAATGTGGTTGTTGATCTGTTGCTTGGGTTTTTTTAGTCTCCTACTGTTCGATGTCCTTCTGATTAGTGTATTTTTTCTGCTCATCTGAATATTTTTATTCACTACTTGTTCTATAATTAGAACATTGCTCTTTTAATTTCCCCCCAAACCACTATTTGAAGTGTGAAGACTATGCATCTGTTGAATTTAATATTCTGACTATTGGAGAGTTGGTTTGTTTATTTGTTTTGTATTGTATCGAACAGGTAGTGAAAAGACCAAGGAAAGTGCAGGCTGCTGCTCTGAGGAGAAGCCCTTCCCTTGATTATGAGGACAGAGCTTTAGATGTCATGGATGACCATGCAGAGTTTGATGGCAAAAGTGCTCAGAGTGGCTATAGTGACAGAAGCTGGCATGCTGGTAATGGAGGGCGCAGCCAAAGCTGGGGAAACAGCCTGGATCAGAGCTATAGAGATGAAGATGACAGAGGGCATAACCGAAGCAGAGACCGTGGTCGGGAATGCAGCTACAGCCATGATCGCAGTCGTGGCAGGAGCATTGACAGGAGCTTGGATCGAGACTATAGAAGAGATAGGAGCAGGGGAAGAAGCATTGACAGAGATGGTGGCTATGGCTATGAACAAGACTACAGAGGAGACTACAGCTCACCCAGTTATAGTCGTGGACCTCAACCTAATCCTAGATATGGGAGGGAAATGAGGAGTCGAAGTCGGGACAGGCTTTGTTCCCGAAGTCCTTCTCCTGAAGTACGCCATCAATATGAGTACCTAGGACCACAGGATGAGAATGGACCGATTAGTGTTCTTTTAACAAAAGGCAGGAATAATGAAGGTAGGTATAGTAGGGGAGGAAGGGAATTGACTTTTAATACGTGTTGGTTTTGTTGGGTAGGGAAAGGAGGTTTGAATATTCTGTACTCTTAAAGGTTAGATGTTGAGTTTCCTAAAGGATTGCTTATGTTCTTTCATTCTTGTTGGCTGGTTTGAGGTGCTTTTTCCTTGAACTTCATCTTTGAACAAAGAACTGTTGACCCACATTGTTTAATCCTTTTCAAGCCACTGTGTACTTTTATTTTCTATTTTCTCTGCCCTGTTCTTCTGGTTCTGGTGGGAAAGATGGATCTGATAGTGATTCAGGTTACACTTGGCACATTTACGAAAGGGTTAGCTACAAAGGGTGAAGAGTAGATTCCACCTTTAGTAGCGCAATTACTTCTACTCTTCAGTATAATTAAATTAGTTTGTTTGGTTCTGAATCCTCCTTCCTCCTCCTCCCCTGCATACAATGTTTCCATTCGCAAAGATAATGCAGATATGTTTACAAATAAGGTTTTTTGAGTGTATTTGAGAAGTTTTATATCTAGCTAGTAGTTCTGTAATAGTTTCTGCTGTTCATATGGATGCTCTGCAGATTTGCTCAAAGGTGATGATCTTTTAAAGGAGGTAGTAGTTTCTTTCCTCTTCTGTTCTAGGATGTGCATGTTTTAAAAGTATTGCCTTTCTTTTTAATTAGCAAATACACCAATCCAAGTAACATGGAAAAAAGGGGGATGAGGAGTCAAAAAAAAATTCCTTTGGCTGAAACAACCAAGACACTTGGTGAGGTACAGATAGGACAAAGCCAGCACGGAGCAACTATTGAAAAACCTAACTCTTCTTTTAGTGGTTTTTGACCCTTTTCCCTCTCTACACACTGCAGAATATGATACAGAGAGGATCTTGTCCAGCATGTTAATGAGCACCTCCAGAATGAAGGCATTGTTTTGCTGTTGAAGGAACAGGCTAATGATCCATCTATGATTTGGTTTTGGACTGCTGTTTGTTCTTGCTATGGCGGCAACACAGAAATAGGATGTTAGCTGAGGGTTAAGTGGATTTACTAAGTCCACATTTTTTTTTCCCCTCATGTTATAATGTGATGTGCTGCATGTAAACTGCGTACGTAGTTCAAGCAAAAATGTATGATCACTCCTCTTCTAAACTACAGTGGATTATTTCCCTAATTCCAGAATATGGTCTCCGGCTTGGAAGTCAGATCTTCATAAAAGAAATGACCCATACTGGCCTAGCAACCAAAGATGGCAACCTTCATGAAGGGGATATAATTCTCAAGGTTTGTTCTAATTTTACTGCTACAGCTATCAGTTTAGCAGGCACTTTTTGTAGTGGTTATTTTGGAGTCAGTTGTGTTATAATAAAGCCCAGTATTAAACATGTGCACAATATGGACTTGTTTATTTACTTTTAGTGTTGTTATTGCCTTTTTATGTCCAGATCAATGGTACAGTGACAGAGAATATGTCTTTAGCTGATGCCCGAAAATTGATTGAGAAGTCACGGGGAAAGCTCCAGCTCGTTGTCCTCAGGGACAGAAAGCAGACACTGCTGAACATTCCTTCATTGAACGACAGTGACTCTGAAATGGACGGTGAGATTTAATGTGGATAAAAGGTTCTGGACTCTGCAGGGACCGAATGGAGCTGCAGTGTTTTACTGTGGTTGAGTAGTACTAGATTCGTTAAAAAGCAAACACAAACAAACCTAAGTAATAGTCAATCAAGCATTAAGCCTACTTCCTTTAGGTGAAAGAATTTTGTAGTAATCTTTTAATTATATTTTTGGCAGAGGCTGAGGTTGAAGAAGCAATATTGGTCTGTCAGAATCAATCCCACTTCTCAGAACAAGCAAGTTAGTTACTTTTAGAGACTTCAGTTTAAAACCAAGTACATTTCATAGAATCATAGAATCACCAGGTTGGAAGAGACCCACTGGATCATCGAGTCCAACTGTTCCTATCAACACTAAACCATACCCCTTAACACCTTGTCCACCCATGCCCTAAACACCTCCAGGGAAGGTGACTCAACCACCTCCCTGGGCAGCGTATTCCAATGCCCAATGACCCTTTGTGTGAAAAACTTCCTCCTGATGTCTAGCCTAAATCTCCCCTGGTGGAGCTTGAGGCCATTCCCTCTTGTCCTGTCCCCTGTCACTTGGGAGAAAGAGACCAGCTCCCTCCTCTCCACAACCTCCTTTCAGGTAGTTAGAGTAATGAGGTCTCCTCTCAGCCTCCTCCAGGCTAAACAACCCCAGCTCTGTCAGCCATTCCTCATAAGGCCTGTACTCCAGCCCCTTCACCAGCTTTGTTGTTCTTCTCTGGACTCGCTCCAGAGCCTCAACATCCTTCTTGTGGTGAGGGGCCCAGAACTGCACGCAGTATTCGAGGAGCAGTCTCACCAGTGCCGAGTACAGAGGGAGAATAACCTCCTGGTCACACCGTTTCTGATACAGGCAAAGATACCGTTGGCCTTCTTGGCCACGTGGGCACACTGCTGGCTTGTGTTCAGTCAGTTGTCAAGCAACACCCCCAGGTCCCTCTCCTCCTGACAGCTTTTCAGCCAGACTTCTCCTAGTCTGTAGCACTGCACAGGGTTGTTGTGCCGCAAGTGCAGGACCCGTCATTTGGCCATGTTAAACCTCATCTCATTGGTCTCAGCCCAGTGGTCCAGCCTGTTTAGATCCCTTTGCAGAGCCTCCCTAACCTCCAACAGATCGACACTTCCACCCAGTTTAGTGTCGTCTGCAAACTTGCTAAGGGACTGGTTTCTCCTTCTGAGGGCATTAACATTCATGATAGCATTCAATGGAAGTGAAAAACATACCAGGATGAGGAAATTAAGTGCGCCTGAACAACTGGTTTGTATTTCTGGTATCTGTTCTGCACAAATGATCTCTCACAGTGTATGAGCCATATCTCCCAACACAATCTTGCTTTGAGAAGAGTTCAGATCTTTAGAGGGAGCAGGGTGTTTCATTCTTTAGTGTAAGGAATTTGCTTCTCTGATATCAGAGTACTGGATGCAGCTTTTTTGTAGGTTTTACTCAGAAGTCTGAGTGTTAGGGCTACTCTTGTTCCTTTTGTCACTGAAAAGTAATAATGAGAGGACTGGTAATGTGAAGGTGATCTTTGGGAGTGTTTGTAAGACCTCATAAAGGGCTACTAATGCTAGTTAATAAGTCTACCATATGCTCAAAGTAGTTGTATGGTGCCATTGTGTTTCTTAAAGCTTGTGTATAAACCTTGTAACATTTTCAAGGGGATGAAGGGTCAAAGCACTAAAAGGCATACAGCACTTTTTGAACCCTAGTCGAATTCAGCATGGAATGGAAGTGCTCTTAAAGTTTCAATGTATAAAATATGTGCAACCCTTATAAATGAACATGGTGATCAGATGTGCAGACAATTTAAACAAATACTGCATTTCTTATTTGCTACTCTCTTTACAGATATTTCTGAAATAGAGTCAAACAGATCATTCTCCCCTCAAAATGAGACATTACATCATTCTGATCTAGATTCACATTCATCCAATGAAAAGCTGAAAGAGAAACCGAAGTAAGAAATGGTCTTTGCTAGTCTATTTTTCTAAAGCTCATCATAGGAATTCTTAAAATATGTGGCATTCTTACTTTGATTTTACTACACTTCTTTTTTTTTTTTTTTCTTTCTTTCTCCTAGTGCAAAAGATGATCCATCTGGTTGGATTTCCAGAATGGGAGCAGTGCCTACACCATTCAAATCAACTGGTGATGATGTTACTCCTGCTGTTACAGTTGTAGATGCAAACAAAGAACTGAAGTACCAAGATGACCCAGCAGGTCAGAGTTTGAAGGTTTTTGTTCATTTTTCTCTCTGGTCATGGAATGTCTACCCTCCCAATCTTCTTGCCTTATCTAGTATACTTTTCATGTAAACCCCATCCCTGACACACAGAGAAGAGTTTTGTCATTGCTTTTTAGTGCAGAGAAAGAAGAAACACCTAAGATTATTTAAAGGCATTTGCTTACTGGAATTCCTACCTACCACAAAAGCAAGTACTCTCCTTGAGCATTTGTGTGGCTTCTTGCCCTAAGCAGCCAAATAAAGCTATTCCTGAAGCCTAAGCTGGCTTGCCTGAAAAAGTTTTGTACCCCTTACTTGACTTCTTTCAAGATTTAAAAAAAAGGGAAGTAAATCGATTCTAGTCAGAGGTACTTGATATTTAAATATGTATTTATCTTTGGCATGGAGAGTTTGATTGCTATGTATGATCTATTGACAGAGTAAAAATGCTGCCATTTATACCTCTTTAATAGTTGGGTAAATTCCGTTTGTGTTTTAACTTGTAGCATCTCAACCAAAAGCAGTTTCAAGAACAATTCTTAAACCCAGCCCTGAAGATGAAGCAATATATGGGTAAGGCAACACTTGCTTTGTTCTTCTGCATTCTGTGTTCTTCCAGTGACCTCTATGTGGTTCCTGGTTGCATGGGCTTTAAGTTTCTTTGCCCATTTGGAGTGGAATTTCCTTTGTAATTCAGTGCCAAGAAGAGATGGCATAGCTTCTGACTGATCATAATTGAGCTAAACTCAATTTTAGAAGTATGTGCCTGGAAGGTGTAGCGTTGACTTCTGCCTAGAGGGTACAGAATGCTTTTTGCTCTTGGGCCTGCAGGGGAACATACACAATGGTTCATTTTATTTTGATCTGTTTGGAACTTTGAGACAGTATAATATTTGCAGTATAGTGCCCATTTTGGGGCTCCCCAAGACAAGAAAGATATTAACACACTGGAGTGAATCTAAGGGAACAGTGGCTGCAGCTTATGACATATGAGAAAAGAACAAGAAAACCAGGTCACTAAGCCTAGAGAAGAGAGGACTTGAAGGTTCATCTTGTTAGTATCTAGAACAACCTAATGGTTGATGTGCGTAGAGAAAACAGAGCCAAACTCTTCTCAGAGGCCTACAATAGGAGGACAAAGATCAAGGCAACACAGGAAATTTTGACTTAATATAAAGACATTTTGTTGCTGTGAGGGTGGTTAACGACTAAAACGCCTCTCCCTTTAGATTGTGTTATCTCCTCCAGCAGAGCTACTTGAAAACATGACTGGTCAAGGCCCTGAACAATGGGTTTTGATCAGAGGGCTATTCTAACCTGTGCAGTTCTGTGGAAATGTGTGTTACCCATCTTTTGTTATTTATAGTACATATACACAGAAGACAACCCCCCCCTTCCCCAAAATATTAAGATACAAAGAGGATGTTCTGTTATTTAATTTGTAAAAATGCTTGTTGCAAGACAAGACTAACGATGTGTACATTTCTGTAAAAGCTGGAAACTTCTGTTCAGAATCTTGTGTCTTTTCTTCAAATCCGACCCTGTGCAGTCCATACTGCTCTTCTAGTCTGTGCTTAGAAATTAACTAGATGCTGATTCCTAAGTTAATTTTTGTGGGGGTTTTCGATGATTTTTTTAAGTGGCCCAATGGAACCTGGTGCCTTTAATTCTTCAACAATTAAGGTGGTAAAAGTTGTAAATTGTATTACTAGAAAATCAACTTAAGAATTTTCTATTGAGAGTTTTCAAATACATAAAGTGAAGCCTAAGATAAGGTTTTGAAGGTACTGTATAGCTTTGAGTGTTTTCTCAAATGGATTCACTTTCTTGGATTGGACGCTGCACATGTTGTCATTGATGTGCAAATTAATCAAGTGATTATTTCAGTGAAGGGGAATTTGTAATGCAGGCTTAGGGTATTACTGAGAAAGGTTGACAGATAAGTGCTGTCCTCTGTGTTGGAAGGTCACTCAGGCATGCAGCTTTTCTGACAGCAAAAAAGCTGAACCTAGTCTAGTCACCTCTCCCACTGCAATATGAAAGCACTGGTTGCTAGTGTAGCAGCAGAGTCTACTTGGAAATATTTCTCATTACAAGAAAACTTGAAGACTTCTGTCTAACAAACACATTAAACTGCAAAGAAAAAAGGTGAACGGGGAAGGGGATAACATCAGGCTTGCATATGACAGGCTGTGGGAGGACACACAGTGGTTAGAGGGATGGAGTGTTAGTATGGTCCTTCCACCTGTTGCCCTGGGATATGCTAGGGATCTGCAGTACAGCTGAAGTCTTGTGGGGATGAGCAGGGAGGCTCCTGATGTAGTAAGAGTCAGCAAGGAAACTTCTGTGGGACACCGTAGCAGAAATAAGGGGTGTTCCACTAAGAAGGTGACACAGCCAACAGCCCAGCTGAAGTGCCTCTACACAAACTCATGCAGCTTGGGCAACGAACATGTGGAGCTGGAAAGCCACCATGCTGCCAGAAAGCTATGATCAGATTGCTGTTACTGAAACTTGGTGGGATGAATCCCATGGGTGGAGTGTGGCTATCAATGACTACAGGCTGTTCAGTAGGGACAGACCAAGAGGAGGGGTGGAGGGGCCCTCTGTCAGGAAATGGATGGAATGTGAAGACCTGTCTCTGAAGAATAGCCAGAAACAGGTTGAAAGCTTGTGGGTGACAATAAGAGACAGAGGTAACAAAAGGAACCTTGTGGTTGGTGTCTACTATAGGCCACCTGATCAAGGGGAGCCTACTCACGAAGCTTTCTTCCTCCAGCTACAGGAGGCTTCACGCTCTCAAGGTTTCCTCATATTGGGGTTGGGGAACGTCAACCACCCTGACTTATGCCGCAAAAGTAGCATGGCAAGCTTTAGGCAGTTGAGGAGACACTCAGAGCATTGGAAATAATTTCTTAACCCAGGTAATAGACACGTCTACCCAAGGGGATGTAATACTGTCCCTGATGGTCACCGGTGTGAGTGAGGGACATGGAACAGGCAAAGAGTATTGTTATGACCCTAAATTTTAGGAAAACAAACTTTCAGCTTTTAAAGGGGTTGGTCAGTAGGATCCCTTGGGGTATGGTCTTTAGGGACAAGGGAGCACAGTAGAGCTAGCAAATACTTAAGGATGCTTTCCATGAAGTGCAAAAGCACTCAGCCCCCAGAGGCAGGAAGTCAGTCAGGGAAGGGAAGAGACCAGTGTGGCTGAGTGGAGACCTGCTGGTCAAACTGAAGAGCAAGAGGCCACTGCACAGGCAGTACAAGCAGGGACAGGGAACCTGGGAAGTGTATTGAGATACTGCCTGGTTGTTGGGAGATGGTGTTGGGAATGCCAGGGCACAGCTGGAGCTGAACTTGGCAGGGGAAGAGCAGAGTAACAAGAAGGGCTTCTACAAGTACATCAGTCAGAAAAGGAATTATAAAGAGAGCTTACACCCACTGATGAGTAAAAATGGTGACCTCATATCAAGAGACGAGGAAGAGGCTGAGGTACTCAGCAATTATTTTTGCCTCAGTCTTTACTGACAACTGCTCTCCTCACCCCTCCTGGGTCAGTGGACAACAAGAAGGGGACCAGGGGTGTACCCCCACATACACTGTGGGACAGGATCAGATTCATGATTGCATATATAAGTCTATGGGACCTGATGAGATGCATCCCAGAGTCCTGAGGGAATTGACTGATGTGGTGGCCAAGCCACTTTAAATGATGTTTTGAAAGTCACGGCTGTCAGAAGTCCCTGGTGACTGGAAGAAGGATAACATTGTGCCCATTTTAAAAAAGGGCAGAAAAGACAATTCTGGGAACCACCAACCTGTCAGTCTCACCTCTGTGCTTGGGAAGATCCTAGAGCAGATCCTTCTAGAAACTATGCTAAAGCACATGAAGGACAGGCAGATGATTAAAGACAGACAGTGTGGCTTCACCAGAGGCAGGTCGTGTATGACCAACCTAATGGCTCTTTGTGATGAGGTAACCATGTCACTGGGCATGGTAAAGGCAGTGGATGTAATCTGTCTGGAGTTCTATAAAGCCTTTGGCATAGTCCCTGACAACATCCTTTTCTGTAAATTGGAGAGATATTCTTTGAGTGGACTGTTTGGCAGATAGGGAATTGGTCGGATGGTCGTATTCAGAGAGTAGTGGTCAGCAGCTCAATGTCCATATGGAGATTCATGGCAAGTGACATCTCTCAAGGGTCCATACTGGGACCAGTGCTTTTAATGACTTCATCAGTGATACAGCCAGTGAGATCAAGTGCACCCTCAGCAAGTTTACAGATGACACCAAGTTGAGTGGTGGAGTTCTCACACCGGAAGGATGGAATGTCATCCAGAGGGACCTGGATGAGCTGGAGAAGTGGGCCTGTGTGAATCTCATGAGGTTCAACATGGCCAAGTGCGAGGTCTTAGGCACTTGGGTTTGATACAGAATGGGGGATGATGTGATTGAGAGCATCCCTGCAGAGGACTTGGGGTTGCTTCTTGATAAGAATCTCGACATGAGCTGGCAACATGTGTTCACAACCCAGAAGGCCGACTTGACTTTAGGAAAAAAATTTTCATGGAAAGGACCACTGGGCACTCAAACAGGCCGCCCAGTGAGGTGGTTGAGTCACCTTCCCTGGAGCTGTTTAAAGGACGGGTGGACAAGGTACTGAGGAGCATAGTTTAGTGATTGATAGGAATAGTTGGACTCAGTGATCCAGTAGGTCTTTTCCAACCTGGTGATTCTGTGATTCTATGGTATATGGCCTATATAATGAAAAAAAGGGCACTAAGAATATTGTTAATATTATCTTGTTGAAAAGATTGCAGATTTTTTCTTAGTTATTGTCAAATGCCTTACATTCGGCCTTACTTCCTTTTTCTGCCTGTAAATCTTGTAGTTCTAATACGAAAATGGTGAGATTCAAGAAAGGGGACAGTGTGGGTCTGCGTCTGGCTGGCGGAAATGATGTAGGGATATTTATTGCTGGAATTCAAGAAGGCACCTCAGCTGATGAGGAGGGACTGCAGGAAGGAGATCAGATTCTTAAGGTACAAGTATATGTGTCCCTGAAATGGTAATCACTTTTGTACTTTTGACTTCCTTCTTAGTGGAAATCTGGAAGAAATTACAATCTAAGGAAGTAAAGTTATTACTTTGTATGTGTGGAGGAATCCTACTGGCATGAGTTTTTGAAGGAGAATTGTATATCAAGCTTTAGTTTGTTTATGATTCTGTAAAAGGGGTACGTAGGAGAAATATGAAAGAGGAAAAATGCCTGAAGATAGGAGAACTAAATTTCCTGTACAGTCCTTCTTCCTAGTCTTGGGGTGGGGGAAAATTGAGGTCAGTATAGTTTTTCTTTTATCCTTCTCCAGTTTCCATGGGTAATAGTGATTTTTTTTTCCAGTTTTTGAATTACGTTGCTTATGTCACTTTGTCCTCTTACATTCTCCCATTTTTCTAAAAATTCGAATTGGAGGCTAATGTAATTTTTTCTTCTGCCTGTTTTCTCTTGTGATGGCCTTGATCTTTCAGGGCCTTTTGGAGACTGAGTTAAAGTAGAAAAAACAATCTGATAGTGCACATCCAGGACCTTGTTATTTCAGAAAGATTACTGCTAATGGCTGGAATGAAGTATAACTTACAGCAGCAGGCATCCATATTGACTTTTAAAAAAAGAATAGTAAGAGAGGAGAATATTTAAGATTTTTTTAGATTAAACAAGAATCTATCTTATTCCTTTTATTGTTGATTTTTCAGTGTTGATAATCAAAAGTTGATACTTACTACTTTTTTTTTAATATCTATATACATAGGTAAACACTCAAGACTTCAGAGGCATTGTTCGGGAAGATGCTGTTTTATATCTCTTAGAAATTCCCAAGGGTGAAACAGTGACCATTTTGGCTCAAAGTAAATATGAAGGTAGGTGCTTTGAACAAAATGTGCATACTTCCATGAAGCTTTTAAGCTGTGTTTTGTCAGTGAAACCACAGATAATTAGTGTTATACTTATTTTTCATAGCATTTTGGTTAGAATCATAGAATCATAGGTTACCCTCCTTTTCAGCAGTTTAGGAAATAGCTGTGTTCCGTACTGCAAGGGTCATACAGATGTGCAGTCATGATGTGTTTTTCAGCTCATTTCTCCAACTCTTCCATAATTATCAAATAGCATCCCTTCTTAATCCTGAAAACTAGCAGTATACTGCTTGTTCCTTCCATGTTTTTGTCCATAGCAGTCATAAGGGATTCAGTTAGATAGCAGCAAATGGACGGTTTTATTGATGAGCAGTTTAATAACAAGCAAAGACTCTTGCTTTGCTGTTGAACACACAGCCTGCTACAGTATTGATATACCTGCCTTTTGCTTTGTGAAAGTGCGAGTACCTCCTTCCCTCATATCTGCAAATGTTGTGTGTGTACAAGCATAGAATAGTCTTGATAACATGTGCTTAGAGCAGTGGATGTGAAGGTTGCTTTTTTTACATCCTTTTCCATAGAGAGGAGGAGTTTTGAAACTGTTTTCTAGAATGACAGATTAATATTTCTTTCAAGCTTAAAAAAATATAACTATAGAGGGTTCCTGCTTTAGTTTACAGAGATATTATGGCCTGTGGCAGAGGAGATTCATTCTTTATTAGGACCCACTTTGAGTGTGAGAAAGAGTCACCACAAAGCTTGGCATTCACCAGAGGGGAGATCTTCAGAGTAGTTGATACACTGTATGATGGCAAACTGGGAAACTGGCTGGCAGTGAGGATTGGAAATGAACTGGAAAAGGGCCTCATTCCAAATAAGAGCAGGTAAGGAGGCATGCTTTCCTACCCATTGTTAGAAGTAAGATTTTTTTTTCCAAATGAGTTTTGCTCACCCTTGCAAGAATGAATACATTGTTTTGTCTTTCCTCTCACAACAATTGTGCCTGAAAAACTGTATATTTTAGAACCATAGCATTATGTGAGGAGAAGATGAGAGTGTGGTGTTATCTGCATGCTAGATCAGGTATTTGTAGAGCCTGTCTCAGCAATAAACTAAGCTTTGACCACTAACTGCTTTGATTCTTTTTCTAGAACGTGCATGGAAGGTTCTATTTTTGCCTTCTTTTGTGCTTTTTCCCTGTTCTCTCCACACCACTCCCTTCCCCCCCTTGCGCCATCCACAACCAAATAAAATCAAACAAAAAAGAAAACACAACTCCCCACAGACACACACAAAACCCTCAGCCCAACAAACCCCCTACATGTAGGGAGCTCATGATTGTGTGTGCAATAATACTCTGATGATTAATCTTTTAAAATAACTTTAGTGCTTGAATTTGTTTTGTACATATTGTGGAAACTGTTTCACAAATATTTCCAAGGCTAATATTTCTTAGTAGCCAAAGTCTTTATTTTTTGTGAACTACTGAGTGAATCACAGCAATGTTTTTCTTAGATATGCTTTCCTAGTCAACATTAATGTGAGGTAATAATAAGTGTTCAAATAGGCACAATGAGTACTAGTATTAAAATGCATCAGTGAATAAGTCAGGATACTATAGCTTTTAAGTTCTTGAGCATGATTGTGAAAGAAAAGCTCATAATTGCATTGTACAGAAGTTCCTGACATGTACTGTTTATGTGACTCCCTTGCCCTTTTCCTGGTTAGTGCGTTCTGTCTGTTAATGGATCTGGGCAAACCAGCCTTTGTTTCTGTGCTGTAGTGACTTAACTTAGAAGACCTAATAGACAAGAGAACAGTGACAGTAATTTCATAGGCCTTCATTTCTGAGTTTCACTCTGTCACCACCATTTTGTAGTTGCATTCTGTGATTTATGCTTGTGTGAATTATGAGTTTAAGACCTGAGAACTCATTCCTGTGTAGCAGTCTTGTCACAGTGGTGAGTCTGAGCACCAGTCTGACACCATGTTTACTCCAAGGCAAAACAACTCTGGACTTTTCTTTCCACCAGTCTTGGCTGTCTCTCTGGCAAATTACGTGTTGTAAACATAAAATCTGTTATTCTTAGCTAGAGTGCCATTCCCAGCTTTGACTAGGTCTCTATGAGTTAACTCTCTGGTTTATTTGTGAAGAGCTGAGCAGATGGCCAGTGTTCAAAATGCCCAGAGAGATGGCTCAAGTGACAGGGCAGACTTCTGGAGAACACGTGGCCAGCGATCTGGAGCAAAGAAGAATCTGAGGAAGAGTCGTGAAGATCTGACAGCTATTGTATCTGTGAGCACAAAATTCCCCGCTTATGAGCGAGTTCAGTTGCGTGAGGGTAAGTGAACAAGTTGCCCATTTATTTGGACACCAAGCCAACCAGCAATGTTTAGTCAGCTAAGTGATTTCAAAGAACTTAGATTTCTTGATAAATTTGAGTAACAGGAAGGGGTGAAATTTTTCTCAGAATGCAAATTTCTGGGTACTATGAACTACTTTAAGAAAAAGGCTTTTTATGTTTTCCAACTGCTGCTGTTCTTTGCCTCCAAATTACATGTGCCAATTTTGAGATTTAAATCAAAAAAGGAAGAATGAAACTTCCTGTTTCCTCAGTTTCCCCTAGCTAGCTCTGGAAATACAATCCATATGCCTGAGGTCAGTCAGAATCTAGCTTGTTCATAAGTATCACTTCGACTTTACAGTGAGAGCAAATAAAACCCAGATGCTTTCAACAGATTGTCCAAATGTAATTGAGATTGTTGTGGTCCTAAATTAGCTATATTGCTAGTGATGTTGAGCAAGTCAAGATAGTTTTCTGGATATTTGCACATGACAGTATTGAGAAACAAACATTTAAAGGTATTTTAATGGAGCTCCTGGATGTCAAGATGAAGAATAAGCAATAGAACACCATTCCCACATTAACTTACATGGACTGTGTTTGTACTTATTTTGATGTAAGTGAAACAGAGTTTTGCATTTCTTTGCTTTTTCAGGCTGTCCTGCAGCTGGTTTAGCATTTGTGTCTTTATTCACACAAAACCCACTAAGTCAGGGCTCTTTTTTTTTTGATGGGCAGAAAGATTATTGAAGATACGCAGTATGTTTTCAGAACACAGAGTCTTCTCAATACATTTTCATTAAAAGGAATGAGAAATCTGTTAAAAATAGTTTGCTTTGCTTTCTCAGCTGATGAAAATACCTTTTTGTAAACTTAATGCTGCTGCAAAAAGTTTTGACAAATCAAGTTTTTAAAACATGCTTTTTAGTATCACCAGCTTATTCATAGCCTTGCTTAGTAATTGAGGATCCTGTCTGTGCCATTTCTGTTATATATAAAAGCAGTATTATAAGACTTGTCTTTTCTCCAAATATCTTTCTTTTAGCTGGTTTTAAAAGACCTGTGGTGATATTTGGCCCTATTGCTGATATTGCTATGGAGAAGTTGTCAAATGATTTGCCTCACCTGTATCAGACAGCAAGTAAGTTGTCCTCCTAGTTTCCTTATCATCCTTAATTGTGAGAATGGATAACTTAATAATCACAGCTGCCTGACCACTTTAGATAAACTAAAATGTTGTCTTTGCAGAGACAGAACCCCGAGACGCAGGTTCAGAGAAGTCAACTGGGGTAGTGCGCTTGAACACTGTGAGACAGATCATTGAGCAGGTAGAGTATTTCTGTGAAGGTCACTTACAGAAAGGCATACACTAGATTTGTTTGCTCCTAGAACTTCCCAGGTCCTGAAATATTCACTGCATCTGTTTCTCCAATAAACAGACTTGGGTTAATGATGGAGCTGTTTTGAAATTTTCAACGACAGTTTTTATAAATTTGATAACTAGGCTCCAAGTCAGAGGGAGAACCTAATGTTAGAAATCAAATCACCTTTCCTTAGTCCATTCTAAATTTGAATAGAGGGGCATCTGTGATGTACTACATGCTTTCTGAATTTGCCCCGAATGTTTAATGTCATGCAGTGCTCTATAGGGGCTCTTGGTGTAATTTCTTAAGAGTTTCATAGAATCATA